>VUQH01089563.1:9537-24315 GCA_015106775.1 Etroplus canarensis | reverse complement strand
GGGCAAAGTCCAGGTTCTAAACCGGATACTTTTCATACCTGTGGACATTACTACCAGGACCGAACCATCAGCTGTAGTACAGTCAGTATTTTTATCTGTAGTAACTGGAGGGGCAGAATGGGATGGGAGGCAGAGCCTTCAGCTATCAGGCCCCTCTCCTGTGGAACCAGCTCCCAGTTTGTCTTCAGGAGACAGACACCCTCTCTACATTTAAGATCAGGCTTCAAACTTTCCTTTTTCATAAAGCTCATAGTTAGGGTTTAGTTTTGCTGCTGGGGGGGCCTTCTGATGTCTCCCATAGTCTCTATTTGCTCTTCTTTCTCTCTTCTTTCTCCCCTCACTCCCAACCGGTCGAGTCAGATGGCTGCCCCTCCCTGAGCCTGGTTGTGCCGGAGGTCTCTTTCTGTTAAGAGGGGGTTCTTTCTTCCCACAGTCACCAAGTGCTGCTCATAGGGGATGGTTGGATTGTTGGAGTTTTCTCCCTAATACTGTAGGATCTTTACCTTACAGTGTGAAGTACCTTAAGGTGACTCTTTTTTGTGGATTGGCGCTACATAAATAAAACTGAATTGAATTGAAATGCAGAAATTAAAAGTATTAAGAAGCATGTTAACCTGGTACAAAAAGTATATGTACAGCCTGGAATGATAAAAGCTTTGGCATCTAAAGATAAGTTTCCTGCTTCATAACATGCAGCGTACAAGGCCTAAGCTTTGTTAATTTGAGTCTCTGACATCTTGAGGGGTCTTGGAGAAGACCTGATTCTCCTTCATGTCAAAAGGAGCCGGTTGAGGTGGTTTGGGCTAGGATGCCTCCTTGGCATCTCCTCTTGAAGGTTTTCCCAGGACACCCAAGTGGGAAAAGACCTCTAGGTAGACCCAGAATTCACTGGAGAAATATTTTATATATATCACCTGGCCTAGGAACGCCTCAGGATCCCCCAGGAGCAACTGGGGAGTGCTTAGACTGCTGCGACTGTGACCCAACATTGTGTAAGTGAAAGATAGTGGACAGGTGAACTAAAGCTAAAAAAGAAATCGTAAAACCTAAAGAATAAAGCGTAAAGGGGAAGACAAGAAGATACTAAACACTAAACTGAGTTAAAGACAAAAAAATTAAATGAAACAAAAAACCAGAGTGAAAGAATGAATTTAATCCATTTTGGAATAAGGCAGTAACGCAACAAAATGTGGAAAAAGTAAAGTGCTGTGAAAACTTTCCAGATGTACTTCAGCATGCAGACAGAAGCCAGGGAACAACCGCCAACCTTCCTGTTGGAAGAAGACCCGCTCTACCTCCTGAGCCACAGTCGCCTATATTCCTTATTGTCCATACTATTGTCCACGGTAGTATGACGCGGTTGTTGCAAATTTGTTGGCAGGATATGAATCTGCCATTCCCTCCGCATCCCAGAGAGACTCCACTGTACTCAGATAGCCCCAAAGTTACCAGATCTCAATCCAGTAAACTCTGTCGAGTTCAAGAAACAGTTTGAGATGGTTTGATCTTTGTGACATAGTGCATTATTCTGCTGGAAGCAGCCAGCAGATGATGGGCATGCTGTGGTCATAAAGGGATGGACATGGTCAGTAACAATACTCAGATAGGCTGTGGCGTTTCGTTTTGGCTCACTTGGCACTAAGCTGCCCAAAGCGTGCCAAGAAGATATCCACCACACCATTACATCACCACCAGTACCTTTGTGTTGTTTATGCTAAATTGTGACCCTACCATCCAAACCCACCAGACCAGCCAATGTCTCCAGACTTCTAGTGTCCACTTCAGTGAGTCCATGCAAACTGTATCCTCAGATCGGAGGTGTGGTCTTCTGCTGCCGCCGCCCATCTTCTTCAAGGTTTTACATGTTGTGCCTTCGGAGATGCTCTTCTGCATGCCGTGGCTGTAATGAGGTGTTGCTTTCCTATCAGCTGGAAACAGTCTGGCCGTTCTTCTCTGACCTCTGGCATCAACCAGGTATTTTTGACCAGAGAGTTGCTGCTCGATAGTTTCCTTTTGGTTTTTTTTGGATCGTCGCTTGTTTGTGGGGAAAATCCCAGTAGATGAGAAGCTTCTGAAATACTCAGACTGGCTTGTCTGGTACCTACAAACTGCCACATTCAGTCACTTAAATCTCTTTCCTTTGCCAGTGCCGATGCTCCGGTTGACCTTCAGCAGGTTTTCTAAATTATTGTTGGGTGATCGGATATTTGCATTAAGAGCCATTGAACGGGTGAGTGTAGGAGTGAGTGTAAAATATGAATCAAACAAAAGCCTTTTTTTTTGGAACCAAAGTAACGGATCAAGGTTTTCAGTTGGTAACATTTGTTTTGTTAGAAGGTCTTTTAAGAAATCATTTACATAAACTTAATCAGGGTGATTTAATGAAGTTTGAAAGTTCTAGAACAAAAGGAAGCACAGATCACGAAACTGTTTCTTCTTGAAGTTTAAAAAAAAAGACAAAGCGGGGAAGTGGTCACCTCGACCTGTCAGCTGACCCCTCCTCCTCGACGTCTCTGTGGTTACTGCTCACAGAGTCAAGCTGACGGAGTGCGTCAATAGCTCCACTCCTTCGCTTTCATCCTTCACATCTTCGCACTTCGTGTGGCGAGGAGGGAAAAAAATGCCCTCTTTGTTGGCGCAGAAGGCCACTTATGACGGAGCAGTGCGTGGTATCGAGTAGAGGGCAACGCTGACAGGAGCGGCATTCTTCACCGCGTCACTGAGGCTGGCTGACTTACTGACCGGCCGGCAGTTTCTGTGTGTGTGTGTGTGTGTGTGTCTGGGTGAGTGTGTTTAGGGAGGCGGACGGAGGACAGCGGCGTGCTTTGTAATCCTGTGTCAGCCTTCACCCGCCCCCTCCCTTCGTCCTCAGGCTGCGGCCCAAATTACCCGCCGCAATTGGCCCGTAATGGCATAAAGATTGAGGTCTGGATGGGCATCAATCACAGGGACGTGGCTCGGCTGACCCCGAGTCCTCAGCAAGAGGGAGGCGACGCAAAGCTGGCGCGGGAGAGGGAGGTGAGCAGAGATGGAGAGATACTGTATGCAGACAGAGCCACGAGAGAGAGAGAGAGAGAGAGGCTGGTTCCTGACCTTAAGAAGCACTCACTTTTATTATGCAACATGCTCCAAAAAGGGCATGAGGACACTGGAGGAGTGGCTCATTGTGCGCATTAATATCTGTGTGTCTTTGTCGGGGGACAGACTTGGCAGAGGTGACGTTAGATTGATTTTCCTAATTTAATCGAGGACTCATTTCAGACTAAATGTTGTACTTATGTCTCAAATTTAGGCCCGGAGCTTCCCAAACTCTAAACATCATTCATTCTCGGCGAGCGCCTCAAAGTGAGAACAGAAACGATATGAAGTGTTTTCCAAGTCTGTGTTCGTTCAGAGCTGCGCCCTGTGTCTTCAGGAGCAGGGATCTAGAAAAGAGTCAGTGACACTAAAGCACGGACACGTCAGTTCCTGAGGTCCTCAGTAAACGGCCCTGATAACTTGTCTTCTCTCTCCCACAGGCTGTGTCCCTCTCTGCTCTCCTCTATGTCTTCTCTGTCCCCTCACCCCCAACCGGTGGGGGTGAAATTGGATTAATTAACAAATTAAGAAGGAAAATAATTTAAGAAAAAAAAGAAAGGGAGGGGGATAACAAACGTGTTTTTGTTTTTAGGGAGAAACTAAGAACTGTACAGAAAGATCCCAGCTGACCAGGAAGTTTGAACCCAGATCCAGTGGTTCAAAGTTCTGACCGCTTCACCGGCCCGATCTCACGCCGACTTTTGCTTTTTCTTGTTTGTTTTCTGGCAGCTTTTTATCAACAAGTCTTTGCTTTAAGATTCACTGTGTCAAATATCTTGCCTAGATTTTTAGGAAAATATTAATAATAATCTCATGTTAGCTATGACCTCAGTTAACACTCCCCTAATGAGTTTACTAGTCTTAATGAATAAAACATTCCGTTAAAGTTTTTAAGATTATGGTCCCAATTAGTTTCCAAAAAGATGATAAAGCAGAGTGGGCCTCTCGTTTGAGTTATTTCAGTAGATCCACCAATCACACGTGTCCAGTTTCAAAACACAGAGACGGTGATGATTGAAATGCTCAGTTTTTCCCATCTTTTATCTATATATTACCTGCATATTGATTGTTGGTCATTCATGTTACAGAAAAAGAACCATTTCCTATATTTAGTGGTCTCCAGGTTCCAGGTTGGCTGATTTAATTTACAGCCAAACCAAATAATGATGATACGCTTATTTCCACCATGAAGCTCTTATTTTTTGTTTCCCCTTGTGTGTCACATATCGAGTGCGCCGCTTTCCTTTAGACGCACACTTCGCCCCTTCCTAAAAGCTCAGATTAGCTCGCGGTGTCCTGTCTTGAGTCAAGATGACTAAAAGAGAAAATATTTGTTCACAGGGAGTAAAACTCCCAAGGTTTCTGTGACTCTGTGGGAAGATCTTTGTCTGCAGCTGCTGCTTTCAGCGGCGCCTGACCAAGGTGTTGATTGGTTGTAGAGTTCGGATCTCTGCAGGTCGCCCAAAGTTGTCTGGGCCTCTTGCTTTTAGCGCTTTCTTTTTCAGCTGTGGGGCCAGTGGGCAGGTCTGACTAAGTCAACAGAAGCCTGTCGTCACAAATGGTGTGTTGAAAAAAAACATCATTTGAAACGTTAAATTAAACTTAAATCACACTGATATGACATCCAAAATGTCCCACTAGTGGCACGCTGTTTTTATGCAATCCTATGATATCACAGCAGTGAGGGAGAGACTATCTTAATAATATCTGACATAACAGTTGTTTCATTTTTCTCTGATATATTCGATGTCAGATCACATGAAGCACCTCACAATATGTATTAGCTTTTCATTTTATTTATTCATGTTATGGGTGTGAAATAAAACCTGTGAATATATGTACTGTGTATATTTAGATGGCGTATAATCATTATTCTTTGGGAACTGGGTCACTGCGTTTGCACAAATATGAGGATGCGTTAGCCGAGTCATTAATGCGTTGAGCTTATCGTCTCCAGTTTCTACTGGACACATAATGCTGTGCAAAAATCTCATTTCTTTGCATTTTGCAAGGAAAATGGGAAATGAACAAAAGGCAGCCAACATCAGAATTTATTTAAGCATGTTCAAAAATAAACGGACATGCAATACACATTGTGAAACAGTGTTTATACAATTCTAAGCAGCTTGAAAGGTTCGGTATGAGCGCCTTTATTCTTCAACACAGCCTGAACTCTCCTAGCCAAGCTTTCTGCTCATTTATTAAAGAAAGGCTCTCCAGGCTTTGTTGAGGACATTCCAAAGCTCTTGATTGGATGCTGGCTGCCTTTTGTTCATTCGTGTGAAGCTTATGCCACACTGCTTCAATAATGCTGAGTTCCGGGCTCTGGCGAGGCCAATCCATGACTGATGGTGTTCAGCTGTGTGTTCTTCTGTCAGGGTATCATTGTCATGCTGAAAAATTGAAGCCAAAATCCGAAGGTACTTTTCTTACATTCACAATTCATCAGTTTTGTTCAGTTCCCCAACACCACTGGCTGAAATGCAGCCCAAACCACGACAGAGCCTCCGCCGTGTTTTACAGATGACTCACCGCTGTACATCTCTCCTGACCTCCTCTCCTCCTGCTGTATTGATGAAATTTGAAACAAAAATTTCACATTTGGATGCATCACTCCATATGACCCGTTGTCACTGATTTTCAGTTCAGTTCTTGTGTAAATTTTCATACCACAGCTTTTTCATCCTGTTTTGATTTCTTGAGAATGGCTTCTGGACAGCCACCTTTACACTGGAGCAAATGTTGATGAGGCTTCAACAGACAGATGATCAACTCATTTTTCAGGTTTTGGCTGAATTTTTTCCTATTTCTTAAAGCCATGACTTGCAGATGCTGTTCATCTTCATGGTTAAGTACAAGGGCATGATGGGAAATGGTTGAAAAAGGAGGCAATGTCCAAAGTAAACCCTCAGACGACCTTTGTTGGCTCCCAAGGAGCTAAATATAAACAAATAAGGGGCACTCAAGACTTTTGCACAACACTTTATTGCAATAAATTGTGTGGTTAAGGTTTATGTTACAGTGTAAAGTGATTTCACTACACTGCCTTGCCTTAAACTTTTCCACATTTACAACCACAAATTTAAATGTTTTTTTGGATTTTATGTGACAGACCAACACAAAGTATGCACAACTGTAGAAAAAGGGAAATGATTCATGATTTTAAACATTTTTTGCAAATAAAAGTTTGAAAAGTGTAGCATGAATATTTATTCATCCCCTCTTACTGATTCCCCTAAATGAAATCCAGAGCAACCAAATGTGTGCAATTTAACCTCAGCATAAATACAGCTGTTCTGTGACGCCTCAGGGGTTTGTTAGAGAACATTAGTGAACAGGGAACACACCAGGCAGGTCAGGGATAAAGGGGTGGAGCATCTTAACGCAGGGTTGGGTTATAAAAAACATGCTCACGGAACACTGTTCATTTCATCATCTGAAAATGGAACAAGTATGGCACAACTGAAAACCTACCAAGACATGAATGTCCAGAGCAACGAGACCCATTTTAACTCTGGAGGAGATCCACAGCTCAGGCGGGGAAAATCCTGTCAACAGGACGACTTAGTCATACAGTCCAGAAACACGGCACATCACCCTGAACGCACCATTCCCACTGTAAAACACGGTGGTGGCAGCATCACGCTGCGGGGATGCTGTTCTTCAGGAAGGTTAGGGAAGCTGCTCAGAGGTGATGGGAAGATGGATGGAGCCAATACGGGGAAGAAAACCTGCTAGCCTGCAAAAGACCTGAGACTGGGGCGGAGCTTCACCTTCCAGCAGGACGACGACCCTAAACATAAAGCCAGAGCTACAGTGGACTGGTTTAGATCAAAGCTTATTTATGCGTTAGACTGGCCCAGCCAAAGTCCAGACCTAAATACAATCGAGAATCTGTGGAGTACTTAAACCGCTGTTCAGATACTCTCCATCCAATCTGACTCAGCTTGAGCGCCCCCAAAAGACTTGCAGCTGTAACTGCGGTGAAAGGTGCTTTTACAAAGTATTGACTCAGGGGGCCTGAATACATGTAAACACATTTTCATATTTTTATTTGTAAAAAAAAAAATTGGAAACCGTGAATCATTTTCCTTCCACTCTGTGTTGATCTGTCAAATAAAATCAAATAAAGCACATTTGCATTTGTAGTTGTAACATGACAAAATGTGGAAAAGTACAAGGGGTATGAATACTTTCACAAGGCTTTAAAAAACAAAGAAAAAAAACGTGAAGTTTGTATTTTTGTGGGGATGTGGGCCGGTCAGTTATTGAGCTTCTTAGATTGGCTTTACTCTTAAAACACGGACCCCGCCTTTCATCCTCAGAACTGGTTTAAAAAAAAAACCCTCTCGGACCAGGATAAAAGGGAAAGTGAACCACTTCCTGCTGCCCCTGATGTGCAGGTATTGAGCAGAACAGAGATGCCAGCAATCCACTTAATGCTAAATACCGTAGTCTTTTATCTTGAGTAAAAAATACAGTGAGCTAAGAGCATAAAAAGGAGCACTTATCTCCTCTTGGTCACTAATGGTGGTGACAGCAGCAGCATTGACCCAAAGTAATGTTCAGAGGGCTTTCAAGTTTCAAATGAGATTTTCAAAGTTAAAAAAAAAAACAGAGTCAAACTGCAAGTGAAAATAGTCTCTTTTAATACAACAATTTTGCCTTTCTGCACAGTTTTCCACAATTAAGGTTGGAAGTGATGAGTATACCCTAATGTAATAGTTTTATTAGACATAAATATAACCTGAAAACCATGCAAAAATTGGCCAATATGACAAACGGTTAGCTTAGTGAGCACTAATTCATTAAAAGTATAATGCATGTAAAAAGTTTTTTACCTCCCTGGGATGTTTCACCCTTATATTGCTTTAAAAAATGAAATCATGGTCAATATAATTTCTTTTTCTTTTAGAAGAATTTGAAAAAAACTTCTGCCATCTTCTTCTTCTTCTTCTTCTTTTGGCTGCTCCCATTAGGGGGCGCCACAGCAGTTCATCTGCCTCCATCTCATCCTATCCCTTGCATCCTCTTCCCTCACACCAACCCTCTGCATGTCCTCCTTCACTACATCCATCAGTCTTCTCTGTGGTCTTCCTCTTCTGCCATGTCAAAGCAAAAACAGTTTTACGAAACTGTCAGTTAATTAAAAATAAATGTTTTCATGAATATTCAGCCTGTTTAAAGGGACTGATCTAATCCAACAGAGGTCCAGCTGGGTGATTCCAGCAGTGTCACAGTTAGTGACATGGAGATGACCTGAGTGCAGCTGATGTGTGTCAGTCATTGTGTGTCTGGGAGGTCCAGGCTCTGGTTCATCAGTATTCCTGCTACAACTGAAGAACACTTCAGGCAACTCAGAGAAAAAGATCAGGAGATGCTACAAAAAGATTTCACACTCACTGGACATCCCAGAGTTCAGTCAAATCCATCATTAAGACATGGAAGGAGTAGGACACTTGTCCGAATCTGCCTAGAGTTGGACGTCCTCACAAACTGAGTGACCGGGCAAGAAGGAGACTGGTGATGGAGGACACCAAGACACCTAAGAGCACTCTGAAGGAGCGTCAGTGGCTCAGACAGAGAGACTGTACATACAGCAACTGTTGCCCGGGTTCTTCACCAGTCCAAGCTGTGTGGGAGAGCGGCAAAGAGAAAGACACTGCTGAAGAAAGCTCATATGAAATCACTCCTGGAATTCACCCAAAGACATGTGGGAGACTCCAAGGTCACCTGGAAGAAGGTTCTTTGGTGTTTGCCAAACACAGTGTCTAGTCTGATGGTCAAAAAGCTCAATTTTTGTCTCATCAGACCAAACACTGCACACCACCACATGTTCTGGGGATGCTTCTCAGCAACACGTCCTGAACAGCTTGTAAAGGTAGAGGGGAACATGAATGCAGAAAAATATCACCAAATCCTGGAGGATCATCTGACTAGGTCTGCAAGAGAACTACAGCTTGGGAGAAGATTTTGTTTTCCAGCAAGACAACGACCCCAAGCATACAGCAAAAGCTCCACAGAAATGGTTCAAAGACAACAAGGTTGAAGGTTCTGGATTGGCCACGTCAAAGCCCAGATCTCAGTCCAACTGAGAATTTGTTCTGGACTTGAAAAGAGCCGTTCATGCTGGATCCCCAATCAGCCTGACAGAGCTTGATCTGTTTTACAACATGGGATGTGAACATTTTTCTAGCCATTGCTTTTTAAGGTAAAAGAAGGAATATGAAAATGATTACTGTCATGAATTTATTGTTTACCGAGCTTTTTATTTACCTCTGCATCACTGACTGTAAAGGATTTTAAAATGCATTAGACATTAGAGCGCTGTCGCCACTGGATCCTCTGCTGCATTTCCCAGGAAAAAAAATGTATGTTGGTGTTTATAGCCCTGTATTTGCATAAGAGTGTTGGATTCAGGAGATACAGGGATCACCTCGACAGGCCAGCCTCCACAAAGCATTTAATCCATAGTCCATTTTAAAAGCATACAGCAGCTGTGGGAGAAGCCTGGATTTATTTTAAACCAATAGTATATGGACAAATGTCAAATCATGTTCTGATGCAGTTCATGAACACTCCGTGGTAGTCGCACATGACTCAAAATATGAATGCAAAATAGAATCGGAATGCAGTTTTACATCAAGGAGGACAGCTATCTTCCAATGGATAAATGGAAGGTTTCCTGTTGCCGTCTTTGCACATAAAAGGCAACTTTATTTAGTACACCCTTGCTAGTACTGGGTCAGACTCCCTTCAGCCTTCATTACTGCCTTAATTATTCGTGGCACAGATTCAGTGAGGTTTTGATCGTTATTGCCTTGAGAGCGTCACACGCACACCCACGTGCGATGACGGATTGAGAATCAGAAAACGTAACCTGTCTAGAAGCTAACGCTCCTAGGAGGCGGTGTGCCACAAACTTTCAACTTGGCTGACGAGAACGGGCAACTTCTCCAGTGTACCATTGCTGAGGCATTTGGACACATCTGGATCTTATCTGGACACAGCTGTCTGGACATTTGTGTGGTATTCAATTTCTTAGCATGACATGCATGTTTAGACCACACATTGTTACCTGTTCATGAAAACAATGGTTTTATGACAGACTGTGCCTACCTGCTGATCTACTGAACCCAGTTTTAAATGAATTATATGTTGATCAGTTGGTTCTAAGGGCTCTGTTCTAAAATGATTTTAAATAAGAACACTTTATTGTCATTGCACAGTCATACTTTGTATCATAGCGCAATGAAATCGGGTGTTTATTACACACCAGGCTTGCAGAAATGCAATCATACAACTAACAGTTATTTAGCTTCTCATTTGCATTTTAAAATGTAACTATGTTTGTAATCAGTCTCTCCTAGTCGTGACCCCAAGAAGCAAAGATATTGAACAATAGCTTTCCAAACTAAAAATGTAGGTTTCGTTCATGCTGGAAAGGTCACGTCCACATTCTGGATACCAAGGATCTCCACAGTATTTCATGGACCTCAACTTTCTGCAATGCAAGACAGTGCACCGTGTTACACTGCGAAATGGGTAGAGCACTTCTTTAAACATAGCCCAGCATCCTGTTCTGAACAAAAATAAGAGTGTCTGGAACGTAAGTGGTGACAAACCAACACGGTTGCTTAACTGTGGAAAACGGTGAGAGATCTGCAATGCCCTGCAGGCATGGATGTGCTGAAGTAAAGGCCCCCACAAATACTAGCAATGATTTAAAGTTGTAATCATCAAAAAATGTATTTCCCTTTTTTTTTCCTACTATAATGATTACTTTCAATCTGTGAACACAGTGATTACAGTTGTGTTTAATTTGCGCACTGTGAATATTCCCTCACATTTTCAGAGCTGCTCGACAGTATCGGGGGAGGGGGCACAACTGTCCTCTAATTTTGAGCTCTGCTATAGAAGTTATGAAAATGGTGCGTGGCAAAACAGTTGTACTGGGTCGGGTATTAGCTTGGAAGTGTGACGGGGCCACAGTGCAGGGCAGCTGAACGTTGTGGAAATCCCGAGTTAGATTTCTGTTGGGAACGTCGCAGGGGCCCTTTGAAGAATGTTGATGGCACATTTCACGGAAATCCATCAAATTTCTACAATTAAAAAGCTTTAAACTGGACAATTTTGGCCCAAATCTGACTTTTTGCCCATATGTGACCCATATCTAATTATTATTATTTAAATAATAATGATAATCAGGAATAATCAGGGCAAATCTGTTTTTTTTCTGGATACATATCCTGTGTTTTTCAAAATGACCTCAGTCTGAACGGTCATGTTGCATTTTCTCCAACTTTTACGCCATCGACATAATTCTGCGCCGGAGTAGGCGAGACTTGGCAAGATCAAATATAAACAACGAGCCAAACGAGCACGTGTCTGGTGCTGGTCAGTGGAAAGGGAGTGAAGTTTTACTCACACGCGTCCATATTGACGTCCACAAACACCGCGTGCTTGCGTGTGATGTAGACTGTTCACACTGGGATCTGATGGCGGTGAGCATTTCATTCTGTTAAAGCTGAATTAATAACATCAGCTCGTGATGTGCTCAGTGTTTTTATACTTTCTCTGTTTCTTCGTTCAGGATGTTGAGAGAGTCATTATGTAACCCTAGGAGCAGTGTTGGATGACCCAGGCCACAGTGTTGGCCAATCTTGTCATTTGACCCTGCTGGCATCCGGAGAACAGCAAATCAATACCGTCAGAGGTAAGAGTGCGCACACGTTCAGATTCAATAACCACAAGAAGCGGCAGCAAAAATGTTTTAATTGTAAATGTACATCTTTAATGCTCATATGAACAAATATGTTGTGGTGAGCTGCCCTTTGTAAATCCAAATCTCAGCAACAAAGAGGTGTAAAATTACATGTAGTCAAAACGCCTGAAAGAAAACAGTCAGGCTCTCTTTATATATAGACAACACGTGTGCATCAGGACATCACTTTACGGTTTAAGCAGTGCAGTCGATAAGTGACTTTACAACATTACATGGAGGTTTAACACAAGTGGGAAGGAGAAAACGTCTTGACATCACATGAAACTTTATAGCACATATAAAATATAAGGTTTAGAAATGAAGACACTGAAGGTACAAGCAGAGAAAAGTGATTACTGTACAGACTTGCTCTATAAAATCAAAGATTCACTCTTTCTGTTGAAAAAACCCTTAGTGCATAATAAAAATTTGATAAACTGTTTAACTGCAATTTGCATACTTAATAAATATTACATAGATTAAAGTTTGTGTTAAAAAGAAACAGGCATGACATTTTAACAGGAAAGATGTGCACTATATGGACGAGAGTACTGGGCCACACCTCTTAATAACTGAAATCAAGCGTTTCATTCAGTCCCATTGCAACAGGTGTATAAAATGAGGCAGCCAGCCATGCAGTCTGCCTTCATGAACATTTATGAAAGAACCGGTTGTTCTAAAGAACTCGCTGAATTCCAGCGAGGTACGACAGTAAGATGCCACTACTGCATCAAATCAGCTGGTGAACTATCTTCCCTGCCAGATATTCCACCCTCAACAGCAAGCAAGCCTTTTGGAACCACAGCAACTCGGACACAAGGTGGCAGACCACATAAAGTTACAAAGCAGAATCACCGAGAGTGTAAAAGTCACCAGTGCTTTGCTGACTCAGTACCTGGACAGCTCCAAACCTCCTCTGGCTTTAACATCAGCACAAAAAACTGTGCGCTGGGAGCTTCGTGCCTTGGGTTTTCATGGCCAAGCAGCTGCATGCAAGCCTTACATCACCAAGGACCGGATGGAGTGGTGTGAGGTGCACTGACACTGGACTCTAGAACAGGTCTGGTCAATGCAAGGAGAAACTTTCCTGCCTGACTGCACTGTGCCAACTGTCAAGGTTGGTCCTCTAAGTTCCACTGAAGGGAGATCTTAATGATTCAGCTTACAGAGATGTTTTGTAAAGCATCTAACTTTTGTGTTCAAGCATGGCTGTATCCCAGTGCACAAAGCAAGCTCCCTAAAGTCATGGTTGGATGAGTTTGGTGTGGAAGAAACTGGCCCTCACAGAGCCCTGACCTCAACCCCATCCAACACCTTTGGGGTGAACTAGAAAGAAGACTGCAAGCCAGAGCCTCTCATCCAATATCAGCGTCTAACCACACAAACACTCTTCAGGATGAACCGGCAAAAGGATACTTTTGTCCATTTAGTGTATACTGTCGCTTCACAGTAATGGAGAAAAATTAAAAAAGGCATATGAGTAATGTCAGTAGTGTATTTGATACCAACCTTGAGGTTACATCGCAGCCCAGAATAAACATCACATTTGGAAGATCTGTTGCATAATAGAATCCCACACAGGCTCTTAATGTATGGGTAAAGCATTTCACTTGTAGTGCATATACAGGTGTGTGTGTATATAAGGGCCACAGCTACAGATAATGGACCCTTTTCATCTAGAGGACCTGAGCAGATATCAAAACCTATAACTTCAACAGTCGGTGTAGGGAAAGACAAACCACATGTAAAATAAAAGACGGATTTCACCATTTGCACCCAATGATCTCCACAGCAAAATGCAGTTCCACGAATTCACAACTACTTGGAAATTAGCACAAAAAACTTTTTTTGTCAAGCGGCTGGTTGTGAGAGACCGCCGCCCACTGCAGGCTTTTGCATTGATTTAGTTCAGTCCAAGTTCTTCTCTTCCAGTTTTGTCCGGAGTCTGATTGGGTTTGTAAATCAGGAGGACATTATATCAGCTCAATATCTTTTCACTGGAGGTCAAAGCCATTTAGTTTTGTTTACTGGTGGTAAAAACTTTTTCTTTTTTCTCTCAGTGTGGCAGACCGTGTGACGGACAGATGAGTGGAACCCTGGAGACACGGAGCCACATGGCATGAAAATGGAATAAGTCTGCCAGCTCCTTAATGTAAACGCCCGATTTCTGAACAAAGCTTGTGGCTGAGAAACACATTCCCCTCGTCACTCTGCAAGTACTTCCCCAAACATACGCACACGGGGGGCCGGCGAAAAAGTCTCGCATCTGATCCAAGAAACAAAGGGACTGTGAGAACCATTTACCCCTTTCTGGGTGTCTGTAAAGAGGAGTCACGCCCCATCCGTATGCTCCCACCCACATCCATCCTCTTTCCAAGCCACTCTGAGATGGAGGATCATCCAAACCCATTTTTCCAGGCGTTTCCTGTTTGTTCACAATGTTTCCCTGTGTGTAACTTCAATAAGAGCATGTCTCCAGTGAAATCCCCTCCGAACACGATGGCCGTGTTGGAACCTCGTTGGGGGCGCGCAGTTCATACACAGGTCCCTTGATGGTGCACAATGTGTTTGCGGTGCTTCAGAGCCAGGCCTCGTTCCTTGAAATCCGTCACTCGCTGCTGTGACGTGTCTACCAGAGCACTGGCTATAGCAATACCTGGAACAGCAAAGAGAAGAGAGGGGTCAACAGAGAAATTGTTCTGTTTTAATAAGGGTGGCGTGTTGAGGTCGACCATTGCAGAGCAAAAACTCCCAGCATTATCACACTCCTGAGGACTCGGAATCATTTATTCTCAGTGGAGCCATTAGGCAATTTCCCCCCTGGGATTAATAACCTTTTTTTTTTTTTCAATGGCTATGGAAAATTGTTATGTCTTGGCAATCTGGGCACAGAAAAATATTCATTCTCATTATATATATATATATATTTTTTAAAC
>VUQH01089561.1:0-11323 GCA_015106775.1 Etroplus canarensis | reverse complement strand
CTTCCTTCTCTCCATCATATCAGCAGCTCTCTCCCTTTACCAGTCATAGTCCCTACATTTAAAGTCCCTGCTCTCACCTCCACCCTCCTACCTTTCCTTCTGTCTCTGTGCCTCCTAACACACTTTCCCCCTCTCCTCCTCCTTGGTCTTTGGCCAACAGTAGCATAGTTTCCACCGGCACCCTGTTGGCTAACGGCACCAGAGGCGGTCGTTGTTAACCCGGGCCGCGACCGATCCGGTATGGAAGTCGTGTTATGAATCTGCATATTTGATCTGGCAAAGTTTTTACGCCGGATGCCCTTCCTGATGCACCCCTCACCATTAACCCGGGCTTGGGACCGGCACTAGGAGTACACTGGCTTGTGGGCCCCTGTGGCTGGTTTAAAAGAAAATAAGGAAAAGAAAAAAAAAGAAGAAAAATTTGCTTATTGGAACCATAAGATTCCACTAGAAAGTTTAATGAGCGTGACTTGAAGTGTTCCAGTACTTTATGTGGATTTGTGTTTTTTCAAATTCAAATGGTCTTTTCTTGTCTTTTATCAGGCCTGAATTAGTAGTGAAGAAGCTTCGATATTATGCTCGCTACATAGTCGTCTGTTTACTTCTGAACAAGATGGACCTTGTCAAAGTTTTGGTCAAGGTATGGAAGTCCTAACACTCAGCAGTGACATGGGATTATATGAATAACAGTTTGATAATAAAGAGGTCATGTTTAAATAACCAAAGTAATCCACTCATCTGCTACTACTACTATTACTACAATCACATATGTGTTACAGGGTCATAAGGGGCCATAAATAAAACAAGGTAATAAAGGGGGAACAGGAGAGAAGAAGTGTAAGAATAATATAGAAAATTGCTGACAGTAAAATTGTAATATTGGTCCAACATGTTGGTTAAAAATGGTACAGTAAGTAGATTATTGCCATAATATAATGCTGAATAAATTTTGTGGATTAATCAGGACAGTGCACATTCTCACATGTCTTACTGATGTATTATTTACTTAACACAGCAATTTTCAGAAAGGCAGGTGTGAAAATTGCAGGGACCATTGGAGTTTCCTTGCTTCAGGACCAGCTTTTAAAGCAGGCCAGGCCCTGAAATTTTGGTCGTGTTCTTCAAACCATTCCTGAATGATTTTTCATGTGTAGCAAGCCAGTTAATCACATTCACAGAGGCCACAGACATCAGGGAGTTTGTTATCAATGGACTGCACACGCTCTCAACAATGCTTAGATAGTCAAAGTAATACCAAATGAATTTTTTTTTAGTTCAATGTTATGACTACATGGTCAGTAGTAACCATGGTCAAAAAATGAAGCTGTGAACATAGCATCTCATAGCCTTGATCATATTACTCATATTAGTCTACAACCATGCCCTCCTAATGTGGTAGGAAATCATTAGGACCTCTGCGATCATTGTTATCCCTGTCTGAGAAGATACAAATGGTATGCAACATGTTATTATCAAGCTGTCACAGCACTGTTAGCAGCAGGTCTAGCAACTAAAACAAGAGAACCATTGAAAATCTGTCAGCACAATAGGAATAGAGTGTGTTCACGTGACGTCACCAAAACCGGAAGTCGGCTATGTTGGAGATACTCCACGATCAAAACAAACAATGAACAACACAGTTTTCTGCCAAATTTGAAAAAGAAAAAGCAATATGGTTAACTATTGCCGTGTCCTCAGCTGTCACAATCGCTCAGACGGAGAAAAATGTCTACAGTACTATCGTCTGCCCATAAAGTTTAATATGTGAAAGCTTATGCCAAGGCAATAAACTTACCGGAGGCAATATTTCAAGATCGCCACTGAACAAACTGGGATCCATTTCATAGGGATCTTCATCCCCAATTAACTTTAGTTTTTTTACATAACTTCCTTTTTCTTTGGTGTCCAGTCTTTCTCTGTACAGCTGTGCAGATGTGTGTGAATTTTTGGAGTCTGATGTTGAAGCTTTGTAACGAAATTTTGAGGTTTTGTCCACGACTGCCTGCACATCCTGTTTGTTTGGAGTGAGCTACATCTCCAAGATGGCGCCACTTCTGGTTCTGAACCAAATTTGTGGGGTTCGTGAAAACACTCTATAGTCAATATAGGAATAGTGACAGTGGAACATTGCTACCTTAAGACATTATTTTGCCATAAATAAACTGAATGACAGCATTTCTGGATAGATGGCAGCCAAACATTGATTTTATAAACATTACAATCCAAACCAATAACTCTTAGTAGTAATGATTCTTATGAAAATGCTCTTAAAAGGACAGATATTATGGACCTTAAGCACAGTTTGAGTGAGGACCCATCAGGTGATTATTGTAAATCTCTGCAGTGAACTACCAGGTCAAAACCGTATCATCTCCTGAATTATTTCTGGGAGATATAAATAAGTCAGTCAATAAAATGACTGAAAATCTTTTCTTTTTACTCTTCTCAGTTAAATATAGGTTCACATGAATTAACATAGCACATATTTTTGGCATTTTGGAAAATATCCCAACTTTTCTGAAAATGGGGTTTGTTTATCAGGTGTGTTGCTCATGTTGTGAAAGAAACCATTAACAGCTCATGCCATTCTCCCTTTTGGATATGCCTTCTCTTGTTTTAAGCTATAATAACATTTTTAAATCTAAGGAAATGCAGATATTGTGTTGAAATGTGTTTGTATTTTGGTGTGGTCGTTTTCCTCCCTGTATATGGTTTCTTATGCACTGTGCAAGTGGTATGCCTCATAAATCTTGTTTTTCAAGATCAAGTTTTATTATTGTGCCAAAATTCAAATATTGGTATTTTTGATGTTGTCACGTATGGCTCTCCCTGCCTTTCTGTTAATTGCAGGAGTTGTCTGAGGAAATTGAGGACTACACACAGCGTTTCAACACAGAGGACCAATTGGAATGGAACCTGGTTCTCCAAGAAGTGGCAGCTTTTGTGGAGGTAAGCAGCCCTTCTAATGTAATACTGCTTGTTACAATTTAATTACCTAACAGGTATGTTACAGTTGTCATGTTTATGGACACAAGTGTGGTAAATGCAGAAGTCTTTTTTCTGTTGTCTGCTAGCTGACACACTAGCTCAGCACTATTTCACTCACTGTTCTTCCTCTCCATGCATTTGTTTGAAACAGGCAGATCCCGTGGTAGTTCTGAACGAAAACAGTTCTGTTGTGACCACCAGCAATCGGCTGCAGGAGGGAAGTGCGCCCCCGCTGGAACAAGGCATGGTGGTTGGGCAGCTCGTCCTTGCTGACGCACTAATCATCGGCAACTGTAACAACCAGGTTCTAACCTACTAATTCTGATTCATTGTTTGTAAAACTTCATACACATCAGCATGGGCAGCATGGTGGTGCAGTGGGTAGCACTAATCACCTCACAGCAAACAGGCTCCTGGTATAAACCTGGGAATGTGTAGTTTCCATGTTGTCCCTGTGTCTGGGTGGCTCTATTCTGGGTACTCCGGCTTGCTCGAATAGTGCAAAGACATGCATGTTAGCTGTAAGTGGATGTGAGTGTTACGAGTTCCAGAACAATAGGACTAAAATGCAGGATGTGAGGGAGACTAAAAGTTCAAGTCTTCATTGAAAAAGTCACTTAGAACTAGGCTAAATCCATATTTTCCAAGATGTCTCCACAGAATTAGAGGATTAAATGATCAGGTTTCAACTAGGAGATGTGGAAGGTGTAATGGATCCTCATAGAAGCTTAAGATTGACAGTGGAAGGGTTAACAATTGAATGTGCAGACAGTTTTCTTGAATCAGTTTTCAAAGGAATACGTTTGGGAGAAAACCAGACTGACCTGGTCTGTAGTTGGGGGACGGAGTGCAATGGCAGTCGACAAGGCATTTATTCTGATCCAAAGTCCTAAGCAGAGCTGCTCTTGTGGTCCTCCAGATCCAGCAGCAGTGTCACATGTGATGTTGCATGGAGGACACTGTAATCTCACCCTTGAGGGCTAGAAACAGGAGTGGCTGATACCCTGGGGATGACTCCAAAGGTGAAACACCAGTGGCAGAGAAGGTCATGAAATTGTGTGCATACTCAGTTCAGGTTAGTTTTGTGTTCCAGGCAGAGGGATAGGTGACCAAAACACAACAGGGAGCTGCCCCAAACTCCTGGTTGGCGCTCTCAGTCTGCTGGTATCAGGTCTCTCATAACTCCATCTGCTTATGATCCGTCTGCTCCCCCTAAATTATCTGCTGTTTTTCAGCACTTTGAGTCTGTTTCTTCTCTGTTTTGGCTAAAGTGGTCAGCCATTTGAGGCCTACTGTGTGCTGCATAGACTTTATTTGCTCACGTCTGTTTAAAGAGTTCTTTGATACTATCAGACTGTGTGCGTTATCCATCATGAATACCTGTCTTCCGACAGGGACTGTTCCATCTAATTAAGAGCTAACTGTGAAAAAGTTGACCCCATAGTTCTTTCTGATGTTAGACTGGTTTCTAAACTGCCACGGTGCTGGAGAAAGTTGTTTTTCACCAGCTCCAGAATGTCCTGGATACGAATGTATGTACCTTCAGCTGCTCCCTTATATTCTCCACAGCGGATTAATCTGCATTGGTCATTTAAAAGATGTTTTACACTGGAAGCCCTTCCTGATGCAACCCTCCATGGTGAGAGAGGCTTGTGTCCCCACCTGGAATTGAACCAGGGACATTTCACTTGTAAAGCGAATACACAAACCACTATGCGACAGGGAACACTGTATGACCTGGATACAAATGGTGCCACTAAAATATTCTAGTCTGGCTAGCACATCATAGCACAGAATGTGCACTTTTAAAAGTTTGTGATGAACTTTTAGTAATTACAGATTCTGGGAATCTGCCATGTAAAGTGCTTTTAGACCTTAGCCCTGCATTTGACAGTAGATCATGGTGTCCTGGTCTCCTGACCTCCTGATCTTTGCTCCTCCCTTAGAGGTATTATTTTTACCTGAATGACAGGTGAATTTAGCTGAACCCAGCTCACTGCCTGAGCTCCGACAGCTCTTAGAACATACAGGTGGTTGACTGGGCAATTTGCACGATCTGGTTCATCATGCTTGCTGTGCATATCACAGATTCAAGCTCTATTGTGAGGGCCCCACCATATATAAAGGAGGAAGGAGAAGCTCAGGCTGATTTGGGGAATCTCTGGTTGAAAACTAAGAAGAGGGAACATCAGGTTTGATGCTGCATGAACCAGGACAGTAAATAATGGTGAAATGGAACCTGAAGAAGTGCTCTGTTTCCTCCAGCTAGTGTCTTCACTCTGCCGAAGCTGTGAGCAACTTTCTCTTTCCGTCATCACAGTTGCGCTCTGAGGGTCCTAAACGATAAGAGTAGAAGGCAAAAGGATGTGTGTTATTTAGACTGTTCATACAGTACTTAACCCATGTCCGAGGCATTGACGTTCACAATCCCACGATCCCAACACAAGGGACTCTTGGAAGAGGTGACTCTGGTGAGGAGAGCTGCAATCCAAATGAAATCCCTGATGAACCTGCAGTAGGAACTGACAAAACCAAGGAAACACAACCTGTTTATGGTTAACAGGAGCGGGCCATTCTGCTATCCTCCTGATCTTCTCTGGTCCATTTTCACCTGGATTTCACACTCAGAAGTCAGAGCGTCCACACCAACCGCAACTTTGCAATCCAAGATGGCAGCAGTGTACATAAACAGTAGTAGGACTGTAGAACTTGTAATCTGTATTACCACTGTAAACCTCAGTAAATAAGCCATCCACAGAGCACTGACCAGGCTCTATGTGTGAATGTGCTGCAGCTGTGTTTGAAGAGCAAACAGAAATAATAGAGGAGGATGGTGTCGTACTCCAGGTATTGGCTCATGATGCCTGAATGGTTCTGCCTTGCTAAGCTGCGAAACATTGCCTGTTTTTCTGACTATCTGTTGAAAAACGTGTGACATCACACCCAGCTTTGAGATCCAACTTCCAAGTTAAACAAGAAAGGGCATTTGTTCTGACGTTATCCAAACCTCTGTAATCTGTGCATGGTTGTAGGATCTTGTCCAGTATAGCCACAAAGAAGACACCTGCCCCCCAGTGGAAAAGAGGGCTGGATAATACCAGCTAGGGGCAGGGGTCAAGGCCAAAGCCTGGATCTTCAGAGCTGGAGTGCCTTCTCTTGGAGGTAGAGCAGATTGAAGACGGTGACAGTGCGACCTCTAACTCATTGTCTAATGTTAAGAGGTTATGTTAATTTAAGCAGGGATGGCCTACAACTAAGGGAGGGCTGGGAGCATCACACAGACAGAGTCTCTCAGTGATTTTTTTTCATAGAATGTGGGTGGTCTGATGTGTGACCTGAGCCAGGTAACTGCTGTTTAGTGCAGTGTACAGGAATGTTATCCTGGTGAATGAGGTTGGCATCCAAGACACTTGATTACACACTCCTGCTGATTCTGGGGCAAAGAGTCACGTTAAAATAGTGGGTTGCATGAACAAATAATCTAGGTAGAGAGTTAGTTTACTGGGAAGAGTCTGCTCTTTTTGATCAGCAAGTCAAACTTCAATGAAATAGCCCTTCTGCCCACAGTTGAGATACTCGCTGATGCTCAGTCGTCTTTGCGTTCTGAGGACGTTAACCAAGTCTTGCACGTTTGCATGGGTTCCCATAGTTGGTCCCCTGGGGAACCTTCTAGCATAGTTTTGGAAAATGTGGCTTCCAGGCTGGATTTTCCAGGAAGTGGCGTAGGAGAATGTAACCACAGGGCAGCACAGGTACTAGTGTTCTTCTTCTCAGTTCCTCAGAGAAACAAATTAGTCAGAAGAGCCAGGATCATCTCTGGAAGCCAGCTCATCCTCCTAGTTGTGCCAGGTCCAGATGAGGTGTGCACTGCCACACTGAAAGCATTTGCAGGACTTGCTCATGCTTTTCAAGGAGAGTTTCCCGACTGGCAAGTGTCTTTTAAATCACATTGCCATCTCTAGTTCATGACCTTGGCCGGGTCTGTTACAGTTTCCAGAACAACAGGACACAAATGCAGACTGTAAGACAGAACAGACATTCAAAAATGTGTTAATGAAGCCATTTAAAATGTACAATGTAAAGACAGGCAGGTGCATGTATGTCAGTGGGGGGCAGGGAGGTAAGTCTGTATTTTCCAACAGGTTTGCTCAAAGTTGGCACACAAGCCAGACTCTGAGCAGAGAAGCAGAACACAAAGAGATATAAAGAGATATCACTGAGAAAGAAACATGGAGGGCACGAGTGACCACCACAAACCTGGCAAAATGATCTGGTGAGGAGAGGAAGGTCTGGCGTTGAATAAATATAGTGTAAGTGCTTTAAGTGATCAGTGAGACAGGAAAAGCAGTCTGTTTCCTTAGTTGCTGTCAATTCTAATTGGAGAAAACTTGAGACATTGGCTCTAAAATGAGAGAAAATAATCAACCTTGAGAACCTTTTTAGTGTGTACCTCACTGCAAACACCTGCTGCTCTGTGTTTCATCTTGTGTTGTTGAGCAGAACACGTCAAATACCTTCACTGTAGTGTGAATAAAATATGTCAGCTGTGTAAAATGAATATTTGATGGTGATGCATTCTGGCAAACTAGACTAAAATAACAAACTGACTGGGAGTCTTTATGAAACCACAGTTATTGCCCTCTGGTGGCCAGGTTTAAGACACTTCCTCATTGGCTTCAATGAGAATGTATATATAAATAATATGGCTGCTGTGAGTGTGTGTGAATATGTTTGTACATATAATTTTTATACTTCTTATATTATGGATGTAAATGACTATTTGTATGTGGTAGAAAGAGCTTTTCTCTTTTTTAATTCACCTCCCCAAGAGTGTGTAGTGTTCGTGCACATTTAGAAATATCTGCTACTTACTGATCATTTTGTTGTTTCTCTAACATGTAGGATATACTCTTACTCTGTATCTCTGCTCTGACCTTTTTCTGCTTTCAGTACAGCTTACAATAATTTTCAGTTGAAGAAGTTTCACTAGTAATTGTACTGCCCTGTTCTGGTTGTTAAACATGACTGACCAAAAAACTAAAATCCATGACAAACTTGCTGGGTGAAGTTTAGAATGTAATCAGTTGTCATTTTTCTTGCATTCTTATCATAATTGCAGCTCTGATTTATCTTTGAAGGCTCTAATTTTTATATGTATGGCAAACACTTCTGCATCTGTGTGGTTTTCCTTTGTGTTCTTTGGAAAATAACAATGAATGTTCAAACAGTTAGTTGACGTAAATGTTGACGTCTTCATTTTTCGTTTTGTTTTCTTTAGGTCAAGTTCAGTGAGTTAACCATCGATATGTTCCGCATGCTACAAGCTTTGGAGAGGGAACCTGTAAACCTGGCCACACAGACCTCCAAACAAGGAACGCTGGTGAGAGTCGTGCACATCACGTCTGATGATAAGGCACTCTTTGTCAGGGTAGTGGTGGCCTTACATTAAAAGGTTAGGATCTGTGGTTTGAAAGGATTTGTTTGTAATGAACAAGATGAGTGTGCTGTTTCTGTTGACTGAATTCAACAGATTGGGCTCCAGTGTGGACTGCCCCAAAGCTGAATTTCAGCATTTACATTTGTTCCTTTTCAAATTTTTCCTCTTTGTCTTGTCAAGGAACAGCAAAAGTGTAAATTTGCTGCTAAAATATGAAGAGTTAAGACTGCTGACCATTCACAAACATACACTGATTGGCTGGAAAGTTTATAAACAAAAATAAAGCTATTTAATTTCAATAATGACCAACATTCTTCTGTGCATTAATCTCTGATAATAGGATGGTAAGCAGATGAATGAGAGTCAGCTGAAGGAAAAGTGTGTGTGTGTGTGTGTGTGTGTGTGTGTGTGTGTGTGTGTGTGTGTAGGGAAATTGCCGGGGGCAGCACGTGGTCTTGTGAATCTAACAAAAAAAGAAATGGTGTTGCCATGTGAGGCTGTCTGCCTTCTCCACTGGGGTAGAAGACTCTGGAACATAAACATAGCTGAAATATGAAATGTAATTTTATTATAAAATGTTTCTCCACAGGAACCCAATGAAAAGCCGGCTAAGAGAGAAAACCCTCACAAGTATTTATTGTACAAACCAACATTCAGCCAGCTTTTTACTTTCCTGTCTGCCTCTTTTAAGGTCAGTATTGACTTTAATCATAGCCTTCCTGGATAAATATCCCATATGTTTATATTTTTATTTGAAGATATGTCATATTTAAACTAGTGTTAATATTCATGTTCTCAGATTTCCACTACTGTCTGGGCAGTTTTCATATTGAGATGAAATATTAGGTCTCGTCAGGAACATAAATGCGGACCAAGGGTTCACTTATATAGAGACTGGGAGCTGTTTTGTCCTGTTTAATCAGTTTTAAATCATTTCAGCAGTTACAGTAAATGAAGCTCTTGAATTTGAGACAATGAACTTTTTTCCCCTCATTCATTTCCAGGAATTGCCTGCCAACAGTGTTCTGCTCATCTACCTTTCAGCTACTGGAGTCTTCCCTACTGGGCATTCAGATTATGAGGGTATTCTTTTCTTTCTTATTATGGAGTTTAGGAATGTTATATTGGGCCAGTTTGGAGTAGGTGTCTCGGTTATGTCAGTACACCAACACATACTGGTAGCAAGAGAAATGGAAACTCGGGAAAGAAAACCTGTGAGATCCCTGGAATAAGTGAAAAATGTCTTTTTGTGCCACTGGTAGTTGCAATAGATATCAAAAGGTGACGTTTTGCTTTTATAGAACACCATTGTTGACGCTGAATGTAGAGGTTTATGGTTCCAAGCTGGTAAATGCACAGACTGGACTAACTGGAAAAAATTCCATTAGTGTCTTTCATATCAGTCAGATGTCCAGGTTTGACCTGATATGAAGTCTCTGAAACAAAAGTCAGGAATGTATTTAATAAATATTAAATAGAAACAGCAGCAACTGAAATGCTGCACTTTCAGGAAGCGTTTGTGTTCCAGTAGGCATGTTGGGAACATGTTAGCGTGTTAGCAAAGGTAGTATGGAACAAACAAAGTTGCATGTTGACACTTAATTTCTAGCACGATATGCACGCATCCATTATATTACATTAAATTTGTTGCACTGTGGCTGAGTACAAACTTGGTTTATCTTTTTGATTACATATTGGATGTATGGAAGCAATATAGAGTTTGACTTCTGTCATAGTACACATCGCGCCATTTAATGTCCTGGCCTACAGCTATAGGTAGCATATTGGTCCTTTACACAAAGATCAATGAACAAATCTTGCTATCAAATGACATGAACATGACTGCAAAGATATTTGTGAGCTTTTAGTTTTTCTTTTATGTAGACAGTTCATTTTTCCTTAGGATAAAGGAAGATGCAGTTAAAACCAGAAGTTTACAGACACTGTGTAAAAAGACACATAAACCTTTTTTTCTCACTGTCTGAAATGAAATCAGACTAAACCTCTCCTGTTTTAGATCAGTTAGGATTGCCAAAATGATTTCTATTTGCTAAATGCTGCAATAATGAGAGAGAGAATATTTTAATGAGATTTTTATTACTTTCTTTGAAGTCAGAAGTTTCCATACACAAAGATTACTATGTCTTTAAACAATGTGGAAAAGCCCAGATGATGATGTCATGGCTTTGGAAGCTTCTGATAGGTTAACTGACAGTATTTAAGTTAATTGGTGGCACGCCTGTGCATGTATTTTAAGACCACACTCAAACACACAACTTCCTTGTTTGACATTATGGGAAAATCAAAAGAAATCAGCCAAAATATCAGGAAGAGAATTGTGGAGCTCCACAGGTCTGGTTCATCCTTGGTACAATTTTCAGATGCTTGAAGGTGAAAGTTCATCTGTTCAAACAATTATCCACAAGTATAAACAACATTGGAATGTCCAGCCGTCATACCGCTCAGGAAGGAGATGGGTTCTCTGTCCCAGAGATGAACGTATTTTGGTCTGAAACGTGGGAATTAGCCACAGAACCAAAGCTGAAAACCTTGTGAAGATGATGGCTGAAGCTGGTAAGACTGTGTCATTATCCACAGTCAGAGTCCTGTATCAATATGGGCTAAAAGGACACTCAGCCAGGAAGAAGCCTTTACTCCAAAAACAACATAAAAAAGACAGATTACAGTGCGCAAACACACACAGGGACAAAGAGCCTCATTTTTGGAGACATGTCCTATGATCTGATGAAACTAAAGTGTAACTGTTTGGACATAATGACCACCGTTACATTTGGAGGAAAAAGGGGGAAGCTTGTAAACCTGAGAATACCATCCCAGCTGTGAAGTATGGGGGTGGCAGCATCATGTTGCGGGGCTGTTCTGCTGCAGGAGGGACTG
>VUQH01089560.1:4412-15265 GCA_015106775.1 Etroplus canarensis | reverse complement strand
TGTACCACCCTCAGTGCTAAGTACATTCTGTGATGAACACACATACTCACACATTCGTATGTGTATGATTGTATGTTTATGTATCATATGTCTGCTTTTCTTCTTTCAATTGCAGTACGCGCTTTACAGATGCAGTGCTTGGCTTCCGCATGTGCACTCTTCCTCTTTTTTTCTTCTCTCTTCTCTTCTTCTCTCTTTCACTCTTCCCTACCTGTCTGCTCTGGCAAAAAAATAAACAAATAAAGAAATGTATCAACAAGAGGAGCCTACAGAGTTTATAGAACTCCTTTTGGCAAATCAAATGTGTTTGGCACAACAAAGCATTCAGACGATGATTCTGCTTGCTAACGCTGCCAGACAGGACAGGTCTTTAAAAAAAAAAAAACAGTCAAAATGTGAACAAAGTGCAGACTTTCACCCTTAATTCAACAGGTTTCAATAACTGCATTGACTGATTAGGAATTATAGCCATTTATATATATTTTATATAAATATTCAGCGATTCCAAAGTAATGGGACCTTTGACTGACAAGTTTTATGGCCAGGAGATCATAAAAGATCTGGAGGTAATTCCAAGTGTTGTGAACTTTCATTTGGTAAATCTCTGAATCTCTAAATATGAGGCCCAAAAAGATGTCAATGCAAGTGAAGAAGGTCATTATTAGGATTAAAACCAAAATAAACTGATCGGAGATAAACTTTAGGAGTGGCCAAACAAAAATCTGTAACATTCTTAAAAAGGAGGAATGCACTGGCAAACTCAGTAATACCAAAAGGCTGGAAGACCACAGAAAGCAACTAAAGTGGATGATTGCAGAATTCTTTAACTGAATAAGAAAACATCCCTACAACATCAAGCCAAGTCAAGAACACTCCCAAGGAGGTAGGAGCATCACTGTCGAGGTCCACAATCAAGAGACGCCTTTCCGAATAAATACAGAGGGTTTACCACATAGCAGATTAGATTTTGTGAGAAAACCTCTAAAAGAGCCTGCCTGTTTCTTAACAGAAAAAAACTTTGGATAGATGAACCCAAAATGAACTTGTACCAACATTATGGGAAGAGAAAAGTATGGAGAAGGAAAGAACAGTTCATGATCCAAAGCATACCACATTATCTGTCAAGCACAGAGGAGGCAATGTTAGGACACGATTATGGACATTTGCCAATGTAACTGGATGGCTAGTGTTTATTGATGATGTAACTGATGACCGAAGTAGGAGGATGAATTCAGAGGTGTACGCGACTACACTCTCTGCTCATATTCAAAATATTCAAATTCAGATTCAAATAATGAAAAAGTGATCGGGTATGCTTCACAGTGGAAATGGATAATGACCCAAAGCATACTAAAAATAAAAGCAACCCAAGAGTTTCTCAAGGCAAATAAATGAGATGCTTTTTGATGACCAAGTCAGTCACCTGATATCAACCCAGCAGAGCATCTTTTCAGTTACAGTAAGACAAAACTGAAGGCAGAAAGACCCACAGACAAGCAGCAACTGAAGGCAGCTGCAGTAAAGGCCTGGCAGAGCATTTCATGGAAGGAGGGAGGAAAAACAGCATTCTGTGATGATCATAGGTTCTAACCTTTAGCAAGTCATGTTAGTTTGTCCAGTTACTTTTGAGCCTCTGAAAATGGGGGACTTTGTATAAATATGGCTTTAATTTCTAAACAGTTATATAATACTTCTGTCAAACCACCTGAATTAAAGCTGGAAGTCTAATCTCTGATTGCATTTTGAGTAATTTAAAATCCACTGTGGTGCTATACAGGGGTAAATTTACAAAAATGGACCTAACTCTACATTAGTAATATTGGTGTTAATGCACAAGCAGTGTTTTAATGATGTAGCTGATGAAAGTACTACCTTAATCTCTAAAGCATGTAGAAGTCTTTGTTTGGTTTGCAAACTTGCTAGACCGATTTATACTTTAATGAAGGTAATATAAAGCAGTGATGGGACGTGGTGGAATAGTCATGAATATTGTAGCCTGATATTATTCTAATGCTCAAGACTTCTCATTCACACCAATAGACTAACAACTGAATTTAGATCCGAATGGGCTTTTCTCCTCCGCTGTTGCTTAGAGGCACACAGAGCATCTGGATTTATGTTGTGACAAATACAACTTTGGTTTTTATCACTTTGCTCTTGAAGAAGCATGCTAAAAGTAATCAAAAAAACTTTGTTTTACTTCTTAAATAATGGGCCCTCTATCTTGACAAAAATGTAAAAGTAATTTACTGTGGCTTTCTTACCCAAAATATGGTTGCTGCTTTGTGAGGCATGCTTAAGATTTCTGCATTTCTTGCTCACTTTCTTGGCTCTGAGTTGATTTTTCACAGCAAGAGAGCTCTGGCTGCTTAGCACAAGCCATTAGGCCGCTTCCCCTTCATCTTCTCAAGCTATTCTCCTCAGCAGTGTTGGCTGTAAACAGACCGGCAGGGCTGCCTTTATCTCTTCCCGGTCTGTCCTCACACAGGCAAAGCACAGCAAAATAAACACATCAAGCAGCATAGGACCTGGAGCCAGAAACATCTGTGTGTGAGAGCGTTATTGAGTGCTGCTGCTGTACATTTGTTTGCGTTTGTATGTGAACTCCCATGTGTAAAAATGTTACATTTGCATCTTTGTCTGTGTTCATCTGTGTTTGAATATAACTATCAAAGCAAGAAGTCAGATTTCCTTAGCCATACTTTGTTTCAGTGAGTCCAGTGTCAGTTCATAGACACTAATGATGGCCAGAGGGTGTGAAATGCTCTGTCATCAGCTTGAATTAAACATCAAAAATTATACTCTGTTCATGGCGGGTGATCAGGCTTCTTTGAACAGATAAATTAACAGTGAGCAGTTTTGTGTTTTCAAATCTGATTACACAGCATAAGGTGACACAGAATTTCATGTTAAACTTCTTTCAACTTATGTAACAACCAAGTGCCTAAATTAAACATAAAAACATATGCATTTTGATAACTGCTTATCACAGAATGGGTTTACTTGTCCGTGGTAAAACTGCAACTCACAAAAGACTCTCTCTGCCTGGCTGGAACAATCACAAATATTCATACTCTACAGATAACCACAAGCCGTCCTTTAGGTGACCCTCACCCCAACAATCCACAGTGCGGCATGCAGGCCTCCCTCTTTCCCTCTTATCCTGTTGCCAAGTTTTGTATTTTTGTTTTCCTTTGAAATATGTGGAGGAGTCAGGCCATGCTATTGTTTGTCAAGGATAATAGGTAAAAGATCTAATTGAGCAGTGAGTTTAAAAAAAACCAGCTGGCTTAGACATTGTTTATGAGCCTGATTATTTACCCCGTATGCTAGAAGTATTTTAGTATAAAATGATTAGTGTATTGTGCTGTTGTTGCTTAACTATACCAGATCGTATTAACTCAAGCAAACACAAATGACATGTTTGGTTTTTGCCTTTCGGTCTTCGAATAATGGCAGTGTCAACAGAGAAGCCCCAGCAATACAATGCCTGCAACCTAAGCTTTATAATGGTAATTAAAGCACACTGTTTCCCCTGTACTGAACTGTAATAGCTGATGTGAGCTTTAACGCCTCCTTTATGAAAAACCACATATTCAAAGTGCAAAATTAGAGACATGTCATTTAAAGCAGAGTGAGCTGTTTAAGGTGTTCTTTTGTTTGGGGTGAAAACAACAGCTTAACAAGATGCAGGTCAGTATTTGCTGCAGTCACAGAGACACACTATGTGGGCAAAGTATCAGGCCACATTTCTTCAACATTGAATTCAGGGGTTGTTCTAAAGAGAATGGGTCATTCTAAAGAGCTCAAAAAATTTGAGTGTGGTGCTGTAATAGGGTGACACCGCTGTAGCAAGCCAACTGGTGAGCTTTAATCCCTTCTAGATTTTCTGTGATCAACTGGAAGTGGTAATACTGCAAAGTGGAAGCGTTTAAGAACCACATCAACTCAACCATGAAGTGGCAGACCACGTGAAATTACAGAGCGGACATTCTGAGCGCTGAGGCACAAAGCAGTTGTAGTGTTTTATTGTTCTTTTGGAAATCCCGTTTACATCTGTGGCCACTGTCAGATAAATACAGCCGAAACAAAGAAAACATCACAGCTAACATAAAAAAAGTGCTGTGTAACAATAACATCACCAAAAAAAATCAAACCCTAATGAGGTGACACACACCTCATTTAACGTCACTCGGATTTGCTCTGCAGAGTTATACCATAAGGTATAAATGATCTCTGAGCACGAGAGGTTCACAAAGTTGGTTCCCTGTGCCTCTGTCCTGATGGTAGTAAGATTTATTCACTACAGAGAAAATGTAGTATATCCGTGAGAATCACTTGCCCTTTTTCAACTCACAAAGCTGTGTCATACTGTGTTGCTGCTGACCTGCAATCTTACTGCCAGTATAGTGCATAAAAGTCACCAACACTCTGCTGACTCAATACCTGCAGCGTTCCAAACCTCCTCTGGCATTAACATCAGCAGAGAAACTGTGCACCAGGAGCTTTGTGGCACTGGTTTCCATGGCCGAACAGCTGCATGCAAGCCTTATATGACCCACAATGCAAGCATTGGATGGAGTGATGTAAAGCACGCAACCATTGGATTCTGAAACAATGGAAACATATTCTGTGGAGTGATGAATCATGATTCTCTACCAGGCAGTCTAATGGACAAGTCTGGGTTTGGTGAATGCCTGACTGCATTGTGCCATCTGCAAAGTTTGGTGGATGAGGGATAGCAGTATGGGGTTGTTTTTCTGGGGTTGGTCTGGACCCCTTAGTTCCAACGAAGGGGAATCTTAACGCTTCAGTTACATTTTGGACAATTCTACCCTTCCAACTTTGCAGTAACAGTTTGTGGATCAAAGGGGGGACCAACTCTGTATTTAGGCCCGTGGATATAGAACAGGATGTAATAAAAGCACCACTAAGTGTAATCTCTGGATGTGTAGGACAATACTTTTATCCTTATAGTGTATATGTTAAATCAACAATGCATAGATTCTGTGCCATTTTGCCCTAATTTGATAAGAAATTTCTTAACATGCAGGAAATGCTTAAACTACTTTTAAGGCAGAGTGCTGCAACTATAGAAGCAGTGAAGATGGGAGCCAATGGGTTTAAAGGTTGTCGTGTTCAGCTTTTGTCTTACAGGTTATAATTTTACCCAAATAAATCATTGACATGAAAACCCATACCTAAACAAGCAAAAACAAAAAAAAGTTTAGCAGTTTTCAAATTCAATTTAACTCATTTCAAAGAGTTATTCATCATGATCATCTTCTGCAGTTCACATGATTTTATTTTGTTTTGCTTTAGTTCTTCACATATGAACTGCTGATCTTTTCTATTAACAAGAGAATACTTTGTAGAAATCAATACAAAACCTTGCTAGAACTAAATCTCTTTAATGAGTCTTTCTCGCAAAGTATACCATCCCTTTGTGAGCCTTCCCTAACAGCAAGAACCTCTGGAACGAATCTGTTCCGGAGGCTGTTGCTATCTGGGCTCTGACTTTAGCCATGTAGTCACTGTCTTTCTTTGGCAAAGTGGAGTGCTGGCAAGCCCTAAAGCACACAGTTTACCAAGCCAGTAGTGCTTTTACATGAACCTGGGCAGCAACACAAAAAACATTGCAGGAATTACACACAGCAGATATTTTTGGTTGAGCCATTTTGTAGCTGCTGCAAATGCAATCTCAAATTCCATGGCACAGTAATCTTTATATAGTAAAACACAGAAGTTATAACTTACTTTGAACTGTGTAGTCACTGCCATTTGAGTTTGCAGGGCAAGACAGGTCATAGAAATGTAAACACACTGATGAGGGTTTTTTCTGTATTGAGAAATAATGACCTTCAGCTGCTGCAGCACCAAAGGACTGCAGTTTCGAAAAAAATGTTACTGATTTCCACTGTTAATAAAAACCATAATAATTTTTTTTTATATGTTTCAGATTCTTCTGGCAATGTCTGCTTTAGACTGTCCTTTTGGTCAAAACCAGTAAATAGTAAATCTATGAGCATACAGAATTTATGGTTTGGAACATTTTCAGTAAAATACTTTTAAAAATTATGACATTTTTACACTGTTGTACAATATTCCAAAATAACTGTATTTCCCATTAAAAGCTAAAGAACAGCAACACAAAATACATATAAATATCATATCCCAGTTTGTAGCAGATACTGCCAAAGCTCTCTTAGAAGCTTTTCATTTAATGTCTTACCTGGTCACCTGTCAGTGTAGATCCCAGTGGCTCACACATTTCACATCAGCCTCAACCACATTTCCTTTTACCTTGTCCATGAAATGGAGAAATGTTGTACAAAGGTTGAACATGTGTGCTCAGCAGTGGCTTTTGAGAAGAACTAGTTAATGGGTAACTTTGTACCTAAGGTGTGCACTCTCCCGCCTCCTGCTTCTTTTTTGTCCAATGACATAGCAGACCTGGTCAGAGGTAAAGCTGTCGCTTAGCATTTCTAAACCAGGAAGAGGTTATGAGCAGTATGTCATATTTATTATTGTAATTACTTAAAAGGTGTGACTACAGCAACCAGCCTAACCTGTTTTTTTCCCCCCCCAAAACGCAGATGTTCTGTTTGTGTAGATACAGTTCCATCAGTAATCACATAAACTTGTATGATTTGTGGTTCACATATGACCTCTTCATGTATGTGTGTAATCACTGTTAATCTAAAATACAATTAAACTAAGAAAGATGTGGCACCTAGGAGGTTTAACAAACACTTTTCTAAATCCTTGACAGATACGACAGCAGCAAGGAGAGCTGTTCATGTAAAATATGCGGTCTGCCTGAGAGGACAGACCTCTGAAAGTCTCTGAAAGGAAAAGCAAGGTGACCCTGAAAACAATAGGGCCGCTTCCTGGCCGCTCACCAGTGCACTCTCCGTCTTTACATCTCCCTTATTTACTCTTCCTCTTTCCTTACCTCCCTCCCTCCATATGTTCCAGGATGCTTCAGCTGAATGTCTTAAGGCTGGTGGCATGGCTGCAGATAGGCTGGGACTGTGTGTGTTCCCACTGCAGATTCTAGGGGCTGTTTGATGTCAGTTTCAGTGGAGCTTTGCACACTCTGTCTTTCAGTATATTTCGCAATGACCTGACTTCTGATGACACTCAAGAATATTTAAATAGTCACTGTAGGAAAACTGGTTCATTTTTATGAACAAATTTGTTTGGTCATTTATCAGAAATAATTTATAATTATTAACAAACAGTTGCATTACACACTGAATAGTCACAGTATTTCTTTGTTTGGCATCACATTTGGTGATTGTATGTTTACTCTTGTTTCATCTCTGTTTTGCCTGTTTTAGTTGCCATATTAACCAGCAAGCTACTTTGACTGTTTGATCTGTTGTTTGATGCCAGAGCACATACAGTATATGGACTCTTCTTCTTCTTCTTCTCCTTCTTCGGGGTCGCCACAGCGGATCATCTGCCTCCATCTCACCCTATCCCAACTATCAGGCTATATCTCTCGATCAATGAGTTCAAGTGTTTTATTCAATCTCATTGCCAAAGAAGTATAAAATTGGGAAACAAGCCATGAAGTCCACACAGATTTTAAAGGGCACACTGAATTTGAGCATGGTAGAGTAATAAGTCAGCGCATAAAATTTCTTCCCTCTTAGATATTCCATGATCAACATCAAGTGCTGTTACTGCAAAGTTGAAACATTTAGGAACCAATGCAAGCAAGCAAGCAAAAGAAAGAAAGCATGATACAGCAGTGGGAGTGCCCCGTTACACACTCCCACCTCAGACATTCCAAGGCAAGCCACACACACACACACACACGTCCTCCATATTGTCCTTTCTGTTTAGGTGGAATTGCTGAAATCTTTGTCCTAGCTGATGAAATCAACCACTTCAGCAACTGAATATGACTTTATATGTTGAGGAATATCATTACAGTGGGCAAGAACAGTTTTCATTAATCACCATTTATTCCAGTACACTGAAAAAAATAAGTCATTGAATTAACTTAAAAAAAAAATCATGGAAAGTATTTCTGGGTGATTAAATTGCTTTCTTTCAACACTATGTCATTATGTTAATGCAAAGTAATATTTTGGGGTTATGTCAACAACAATTAGTAGGATTCATTTAATGTATATAATTTGGTTAGGTTAGACTCAATTTAATAGCGTTGGTCCAAACAGCTTTAAATTATTTTAAATTACACCAAAAAATAAGGTTGATCTGACCCAAGTAAATTGTGCTGCTCCAACAGAGCCAGTTTATGCTGAAAGAAAACCATTTAATGGAGATGGAAATACTTTCTATGATTTAATTAAATGGTACTATTTGAAAGAGCTTAAGTGTTAATTAATTTAAAATATTTCTTTTTAAATATCCTGCCTAATGTCAACGATAGGAACAAATCACAAATGACAGATGTTTTTCCCTAAGCAAAATATTTATATTTTAAACTAACATAAAAAAAAATTTGAAAAATACAGTTTCTTTCAAGGTCTTAGAACAAATTAAAGTAGCATATCGTTTTGCTTTTTAAAATGACAGAACAAATCTTCTTCTTCTGGAAGTACAAAAATGTCTTACATTACTCTTGAAAACAGGGCTAGCCTGTGTTAATATTATATTTAAATAGAACACATATTCAACAAAAAAACTTCACTGCTCCCCCACAAAAGGTGATTTTAAAATTTACCTCAACCAAAATAGTTAAAAACAGTGTCAGAACATTAAGCACTGGTAGGATATACAAAATGATGTTTGTAATTTAAGCTGATGCACTCAAAATCAACAAAAAACACAGACTGTTCCTGAACTCAGGATGGACAGTCTCACACAGTGATGTTCAGTGTAGATGTAAAGAAAAAAAAAGTCAGTCTTTACATAGACTCTTTTAACCTGACCATTAAAGATGTTTGAGGCACAGTCTGTAAGTCAGGCCAAGATGATTTGAAAAATGTAGCATCTGCAGTGGCAGTACCTCTGAAACAAGTGACTAACGAGACAGCAATGTTCTGAGAACTTGTATTTTTCTGGATAGTCTGTTTACATCCAATTTCATAATAATCTTCTGCAGAGCTTCAAATTTATATTTGAGCTCTGGAGGGTAGCTCAGGTTCAGAGCATGTACAAGAGCAAGACACATCGCCACTGCAAAAGCTACATTTCTTGCCTCACCCAGGACTTCCACCCCTTCCAGAATGATTCCAATGTGTTCAGGGCCATCAAGAGGCTCTGCCCCTCATGTCAGATAACAAATATCCCAAACAAAGGTTCTTCCATGGCTTTGTGGATGCTTTCAACGTGACTCTGTGACAAGACATAAACAATGATTTTTCACTTTTGTGCGCTTATGTCCCAACCTAATTCTGAGGTAAAGGGAATTCACCAGAAAACTGAAAATACATTTCAGGTATGATTGTACCTTTAATTGAGTTAAAAGTAAATGATCATACCTCGTATTCCCACACCAATTTCTCTGGTTCTTCTTTCAAGTAGATACAAAGACCCTTTAGGACACATTCTCATCTGATGTCAATGCTGTCAGTCTAAGTATAAAGACCAGAAAGAATTTAAAAATTATTTTAAAAACAAATAATAAAAACACTCATTTAACAAGCAGAATGACACTTTTGTCACACTTACATAGCAGTCCTATTTTTAAAAAAACATATTTTACATACAAATGTTGTATCCTCAAATGAAATACATTTTCTTTTAAAACATGAAATGACTAAAAGAAAAAATAGTTAACAGATTTGGTTTATTTATGAAATACAAAAAAAAAACGGGCTTTACCTGTGTGCATTTGTATATGAACTCTTGCTGGTGTGTATGAATTCAACTAAACCTTTCCTTGAGTTACTTTTGCACACTGACTTAAGAAATTTTGGTAAAACTCCATTAACGTACCAACAATTAATATTTTAGATGTATTTATGTTTACCTCCATTTGAGAACCAATATACACAAGGTGGGTACTATGGGACACAGTAAAACATTCTTATCAAATTTAATTAATTTTTTTGGCATTGTTTTTCCTGTTTCAGATACCTGACACTTTGAATAAGCATAAGAAACCAGTTTAAATAGGTGCATTTTAAATTCAGGCAAGTGCACACCTTTTCTTAATTCCTGAAAAGGTCATTCTAAGAATTATTCCAATCCATTCTATTACAAAAATGAAGTTCAGTGAAGTTGAAACATGTAAAAATTTTCAGATTGAACTATTTGTTGCTTTTATCATACCTTGATATTGTACTATGATGCTCCTGATCTTTTTTTCCAGACACAGAAGAACTTTGACTGGAAAGGGATGGTTGTGATTCTCTTAAACTCTGCATTCACCTAAAAGTCATTAAAAAGATATAATTTAAAAATTCAGTGTGGGTATCACAGCTAGGAATAATTTTAAACAGCAGTGAAGTTTGTTCAAAGCACAGAAATGCAATGTTTCATTCTCGTCATTAATGTAAAGTATTTTACATGTATACATATAGTACATATTCTACTTTTTAAATCTTGTAGACATACAGCTTCTATAGAATTATCTGTAGATTCTTATGAAAGTTTTGTGATTGTAATTACACCTGGCTTGAAATCCTTCAAAGTGTGTGGGTTGTATTTCCTGTTTTGTGAGAATGAAATGTCCTGTATATATTTTTTTGGAAACTGCAGCTTTCAAACATACAAGTAAAGGTTTCATTGCCCTTCAAGTGAGTGCCTCGTCTTCTTCTTTCGGTTGCTCCCGTTAGGGGTCGCCACAGCAGATCATCTGCCTCCATCTCACCCTATCCCTTGCATCCTCTTCCCTCACACCAACCCTCTGCATGTCCTCCTTCACTACA
>VUQH01089557.1:13556-34796 GCA_015106775.1 Etroplus canarensis | reverse complement strand
AACACTGACCTATGAATCATTTAAGCACAAAAAGGCACTTTACACAGGGGATAAACCAGCATTTTGTCTACACAAATTTTAAAGTGTGTTTGTAGGCACTTTGTTACTAGCAGCCTGTTGCACACCTTTACGAAAAATGCTAAAGATAACACAGTCTGGCAGGCACAAAATAGCAGTTTTTGCACCAACAAGGTGATTCTCAAAGAGCTATTAGCCAAAAATTTGAGGACTATCTACAAGTGAAGGACAAAAGAAGTGAAAGGCCTGAAAAATGATCTAAAGTAGAATGCTTTCGGAAAGTTGTGTCCAAAGAAACAGGAAAAAAATCCAGCAAAGACCTGACTTTAAGACCTAAGAGATGCATTAGGGTTCTTCAGCTGATCCATCTACTGTTCACTGAAGCCTCATCAGAAATGGTCTCAATGGAAGGATGGCTGTCATCAAGCCATTCTCTACGACTGGAAGCAGGAAGTAAAGGATGAGGTACACCAAATTACACAAGAACGGAACTGGAAGTCAGTGGGACACCAAACTCTAAATTTTTGATTCAAATCCTCGTCAAAATGTATGGAGGAGGTCAGGAGAGAGGCACAGCAGTGAGTGTCCACAGCCATGTGTAAAACACGGAGGAGGCCCTGTCATGGTTTGGGCAGCAGTTCAGCCAGTGGTGTTGGGGATCTTGTCAAAATGAATGGAATCATGAAAGCAGAAAAGTGCTGTCAGATTTTCATCCACCATGCAATGCAGCTGGACAACATCTGATTGGCATTGTTTTTCAACATAACAATGATCCCAAACACACTACCAATGCAGTAAAAGCCTACCTAGACAGAAAAACACACAATCAAATATTATCAGTCATAGATTGGCCTCCCCAAAGCCCAGATCTCAATATTACTGAAGCGATGTGGGATGAACTTGACAAGGAACAGAGCAAAAGGCAGCCAACATTCAAAGAAAACCCAGAAGACTACTTAAAAATGACAAGAAAGCTTGCCTAAGAGAGTTCAGGTTGCACTGAAGAATAAAGGTGGCCATGAAAATATTGAGATTCAAGCTTGGAAGAAAAGCACAAGGTCTGTTTTGCCTTGCGCACGCTGTATTTCCATTTATGTTTGCACAGGTTTCAACCAATCATTTCCCATTTTCCTAGAAAAATACAAGGAAATGAGGGGTCGCTCAAGACTTTTGCACAACTCTCTCTCTCTCTCTCTCTCTCTCTCTCTTACATATACAGGTTTCTTGCACGATATGAACAAATTATCTGAAGCACGGGGACATAAGAGTATATTTCACAAGCTACAGAAATCAAGGTGCCTAATGACGCATTTATGCCTATTATCAAAGGCAAAGACAATTAGCTTAAAACAAACATCTTACTGTTTAAATCTTTCATATAAACAATGCATTTTCAAGCATGGAGAGGCAGTAAATAGAGCTGTTAAGACAGATTTGAATAATAATGTCTGTTACACTGGTTGTCTGATTAGTGCACACTGTTTACAGTTAATTGTAAGAAAAAGGAAGAAGATCTGGTTTAGACTGAGACCAAGGCCTGGAGGGTTTGTTACGAAAACACAAACTTGTTGCAGAAGGGGATGCACAGGGATTGATTATGGCCTCGCTGATTGTTTTTGATGCACAGATGAAATTTACCAATGATTATCTGTTGTGTCACATCAATTCTGCCCTGGTTAAATGTTAAAAGACAGTGTGAAGCACAGAAATGATTTAACCTTTTCCTCCCTTAAGCCTCCTCTGCTAGGACCAGGTCATATCTGCTATGAAAATGCAACCTGCATCATTTCTCAAAGGATGCCAAGTGGAGCACGTTCAGGGACTGGTAGTGGGACTGAAAGAGGTGCACCAATTGTTGTGCTTCATTTATGCTGCATCAACTTTGGTAGAGCGGGAGTTAGAACACACTGAATAACATCACTGCCACTTGCTCACCAGTGCACAGCTTTGATTTAGTGTCTAATTTAGAATTGTGGGAAAACTATGTGTATTTGCTTGACTTTTTGGAGTCTCACTCTGGAGCGGTATTAATGATAAATAGTTTTTTTGTGCATTTCAAAACTCTTCCAGCTGTCTCTGATCCATAGAGCCCAAGCTTAGGACTTAATAAGGTTTTCCTGGCACGAAGAGGGCTATAAATAGAACATAAAAACAGAAACAAAGTTAAAATCTGTTTATCTGACATTAAAACATTTCTCAGGTGCCAGTCGTTTAGTGGCTTGATTTTCTGCTGAGAGATGACAGGATTCAATACAAAGTGTTGCTTCATCTTGCTGAATTTTCATAAACCACTTACATAATTAGGAACAACTAATTCTGATGTTTCTGTACTTTGCTTTTTATTTATGTACAGGTGTGTGGTTGCTGTGTGTGTACGTTTTATTTTCTAATATTTCGAATTTATTGTTCTATTGCTGGAGATTTTAAACCCCAAGAGTGCTATTTTTCTGGTTAAATGCAGGTTCAGTCATCTACAAAACATAAACTAGAGAAGTCTTCAATCCGTGGCCTGGAAGCAATTTGCACATTTATAATGGGTTTGTTACCAAAGTGGCTCCGCTCTACCAGTGATCTGTATCCACTCAGTATCTGCTCTGAAACAGGCTGTGCCGTTCGCTTTGTGACAAAACACGACATGGCCAAGGACCACAGCCATATTGTCTTACGTAGTATAACTGGCAGGTCCTTCTCCACAGGTCAGCTGAGCATGTGCGCCCCCGTGCGCCCTCTGCAGCAGAGGGAGTGGAGGTGTTTGTTTGTTCTCCTCATTTTTAGCATGTTAAACCAATAGAACCAAGGCCAGTACAAATGATACCCCCACGTAGGTACACCTACACACAGTGGCCTTAGCGAGTACAAAACAGCTAAACAAGTCCCTCTGACATGCACGCCATGGCAACCAAACACTTGTTTCATAAGCGTCTTGACTTTTTCCTGCTTCTTTGAAACCTTTAAAAGGTGATGCGTATTTTCTGAACAGTTACAGGTAGATGTGTGCTGTTACTTCCAAATCTGAGTAGATTTTAGAGCCTGTGATGAATGTTTTTCTAGCCAAGATGAAATTTTTTTATGTTTAAGAAAGTTATATTAACCATCGCTAACAAATTATAAAGTATTAATTACACTTTAATGATTAGTTATTTTACAGTTTACAGTTTTAAATTGTAATTAAAAGTATTATTGATTAATAATTAATGTCTCATGATATTTGCACATGTAATATTCATATGCTAAATTAAATACAGCATGTACATAGACAGACAGAATGATGGATAGATGGATAAATACACTGAGGCTGGATGAGAAGGCCTGGCTCATCCCAAAGATATTCAGTGGGGCTGAGGTCAGGGCTCTGCGCAGGCTGGTCAAGTTCGTTCATTCATTCATTCATCTTTTCCGCTTATCCTATTCAGGGTCGCGAGGCGTGCTGGAGCCTATCCCAGCTGTCACAGGGCAAAAGGCGGGGAGGAAGGCAAAGCACCCAGAGAGAACCCACACAAGCATGAGGAGAGGATGCAAACTCCAAACAGAAGGGCCCAAGCTAGCTGGCTGTAGGATTTGAACCTGGATCCTCTCGCTGTGAGGCAACAGTGCTAACCACTGCACCACTGTTCATCCAAACATGCCTTAATGGAGCTTAAATTGTGCACTGGACCACAGACATGCTGGAACAGGTCCCACAAAGTTGAAAGGACAGAACTGTCTCTGAAGCATACAGAGCTGTCCCAGGCCAACCCCAGAAACATAACCCCGTTACATTATCCCTGCTCCATCAAGCTGACACAATTTACTCGGGTAAGTAAAGTTCTCCTGGAATTTGCCAAACTCAGACTTGTCAGTCAGACTCACAGATGAGGAAAAAAAATGATTCATCAACCCACAGAACAAGTTTGCACTCCTCCAGAGCCCACTGATGACATGGTTTTCATGACCCCATCCAACACTGGGCATTGTGCTCTAAGATGTAAGCCTTGCATGCCATGGTACACCCAGTGCACAGTTTTTGTGCAGATGTTAATGCCAGAGGAGGCTTGGAGCTCTGCAGTCATCGATTTAGCAAACGTGTTGGCAACTTTTATGCACTGTGCACCTCAGCACTCGGCAACCCCGGTCTGTAACTTCACATGATCTACTGCCACTTAAAGTTGATCATGGAATATCAAGGGGAAAGAAATTTCACAAACTGACCCATATTTCCTCAAATGTTTATACAGGTAGACTGTATAGCTAGGTACTGGACTTCATACAATTGTGGCAATGAGACTGAACAAAAAACCTGAATTCAAGGGGTAAGAGGTGTGACCCAATAATTTTGTACATATGGTGCATCTGTGAATGATTTGTTTTGCTCCTTTAAAACAAGCATTCTGAACATCAGCTTTAACTTAAAACTAGCCACCCAAATACTGTTCATAGCCTCTTCACTGTATTCATTGATAAAAAGCATTTCATAAACATCAGCTGCAAGTTTACAATCACCACCCAGATGAGGGTTTCGCAAACCAATGATGAACTAATATTTCAAAAGCATAACTATAGTTGAATTATCATTTAGACATTTATTTACAATGGCTAATAATGGTCACAACTATATTCATATTAGACAATTAAATATCTCCTTTTGAAAATAACAAGCTTGTAACTTCTGATGCAAAGAATCACCTAGTTAGCCTTTCCTTTTCAATTAAAGTAGCCACGAACCTTAACATAGCAATTTTCTAGTTCCACTGTATGCTTTTCCTACATGCTTATCAACACACGCTTGCAAATATTCACACATTCACACTATAATCAGTCATTTGAGCACATGTACGAGTGTGTATTTGCATATCTTTCTGGGCACATGGCACGTCCTCCAGCAAAGCTGCCCTTTCGCCTGTTCGCTGCCCAAAATGTCTCATTGAATATTTAATATGTGCAAAGCTGTAATGGTGACAGAGTCGAGAGAAGGCCAGGACATGGCTCTGATTATTCAAGCTTCCGCCGCGGTGTCAATGAGGTCACCACAGCGGTCGTGGCTCCTTTTACACAACCTTCTCACCTGTATTTTTCACCAATTTATCGTCACCCTTTGTTCCTCTCAGTAGCTGCCGCTGCTGAGCTCATGCTGTCTACCTATAGCTCTGCCAAGGAACCTTTGCACTTTCCTCTCTGCCGCTTTAGCTCTCCAAATAACATAAAGTGCACATGCATGTCTGTACAGTGAATCAGTGTAGAGAGGAAGCAGGCTGTGGATGGCAGAGTGGTATTTAAATGACTGTGTCATCCTGCTGATAGATGTGGAATGCTGCCACAGCTTTGGCATGAGGCAGCTCTATGAATATGCAGAGCAGCTACAATGATGTGTAATTTACACAGAATGTGTGCGTGTGTGTGTGCAGTGTCTGTGTGTGTGCATGTGTGTGTATTAGAGTGAAAGGGGCAGTCAAGGAGAACATTTTGCCCAAATGATCCCATTCTCCTAAATCCCGTTGCTAGAGAGCAACTCATCTATAGAGAGTGCTGCAGAGCTGAAAATAGACATATAGAGCCACCCTGAATAAAAGATGACAGGAAAGCACAGCTTTGCCCCCATGAAAGCCACTCTGAGTGCATGTGTATGTTGGTTGAGCTAATAAGCCTGCACTTAACATGAGCAACATGTCCCTATAGTTGTACATCCCTGAGCTAGGCTTTCCTGTTGGCTCTCTCTCATACTGTACAAACTCAAACACAGTATACTGCATAAAAATAGAGACGGATGTCTGAAAAAATATCTCTCATCCACATTAGCACGCATGAGTAGATCCCTCTCATCCCTCTCATCTCTAGCTGACCAATCAAGCGAAGTGAACTGGGAAAACATAACAATCGCCGCTTGATTAAAGCCACAGACATGCCGGAACATTAAATGAAATGACAACATATTTGCTAGAAACCTCCTGTTTTTCTTAAATATTACCTCACTGTACTTTTCTGATGATTCTTCTCACTGTTTCTGAGACAAATGTTTATTCCTCGCCATTCGTAGCCCGCTCAGACTCGACCACGTTCCAGACTTGAAAAGCAGTGTGGGGTGACAGCGGCTTCTTCCCTCTCGGCTAATCTGTATGCCTTCCAATAGGGAGGCTTAAATCCCCCAGTCTGCCTGTGTGCCAGGGAAAACAAAGCCTTCACCTAATAACGAATCCCAGCCATATTTCACACAACACTTTGATTTCGCTTTTGTTACCCAAGCACGAACTCGCTGGCTGCTCTGGGGATTGAGGGGGGATTGGAGTCAGGGGACAGGAAGAGAGTGTGCGCGTCTGTTTATTGAGCACAAGTTAAGCAGGTAATTATGCCAATGTTTGTACGCCGGGGTTTGTGTGGGATGTGTGTGTATGCGTTTTCTATCATGGGCCCAAATTTCTCAGTGCTTCATTTAGGACTTGCTGACCCTTATTTGACTTCACTTGTACTGAGCAATACCCAGGCTAAATGATTCTTAATTAAGGTTAAGTTAAGGTTACAGTAAGTGCGGTAACCTCAAGTATCACTTAAACCAACATGCCCATGTGTGTCTAACCAGCACAGTCACTAACATCTGTGTCTGCAGCGGTGACCTTTGGCCCAGCATCTATCTGGACAGTCCGTACCATCGCTGCGCCTCTGTTGCCCCAAAAGGTTTCCCTGCTTCCTGACAGAACGCCCAATCAGATTATTTTGGCAGGCGACACATGCTCTTTAAAGCCTTAGTTTTTGATGTTATGGGGCTTAGCACTAAAAATAAAATGCTTACTGATTCACAAACCAATCTCCACAATGGATGGATGGAGACTCACCACACATTTGTGTCACAGCTTGTTAATACTGAGTGTATATGTTCATACTAGCATTCCTATTATATCCTGTTACTATGATGGCTACACTCACTCTAATATGGCTTCATTTTACCAGGAATAATGTTATTTTCTATGTGGGGCCTGGTTCTCAATCTCTGCTCTAGTTCATCCTAAAGGTGTTAGATGGGGTTGCAGTCAGGGCTCTGTGCAGGTCAGTCAAGTTCTTCCACACCAAACTCATCCAACCATGCCTTTCTGGACCCTGCTTTGTGCACTGGGACACAGACATGCTGGGACAGAAAAGGGTCTTCCCCAAATGTTTCCACAAAGTTGGAAGCATAGTCTTGACATGGAATTCACTGGAACTAAGGGCCCCAGGCCCAACTGATCTCAGAAAAACAACACTACAGCATTATCCCTCCTCCACCAAACTTTACAGTTGGCACAATTCAGTCAGACTGGTATAACGTTCTCCTGGAATTTGCCAAACCCAGACTCAAATATTAGGCAGCCAGATAGAGAGGTGTGATCGGTCACATCACAGAGCATGTTTCCACTGCTCTAGAGTCCAGTGGCAGCATGCTTTAAACCACTCCACCCCATGAAAGTAAATGATAAATGGACTAGTACTTGTATACCTTTTCTACTCTGAGCGTTTGAAGTGCTTTTTACTACAAGCCTCAGTTACCCATCTACACCCACTTTATTCTATGCCTTTAGCACACTCAAAATTTCATACGCTGATGGATACATCAGGAAAAATTTGGTGTTCAGTATCTTGCCCAAAGACACTTCCACATGTGGACTGAAGGAACCAGAGCAGAACCAAAAACTATTCCGATTGGTAGACAACCTGCTCTACCTCCTGAACCACAACTGCCCCAAAGGCTTGCACGCAGCTACTCGGCCAATGAAACCCATAGCATGAAGCATTGCTGACGCTTTATCATTATTTAACCACAGACGGATTGAGCTTATCTTGTGTGTAGGAAAATAAGTAGCTTAAAAACAAACAAATGAAAACAGCTATAAGATTTGTTTAGCATTTTAACAAAACTGCTACTCAAAGGTTGCTGCGATGGAGGTCAAACCATGGAGGCTGCCACTTGGTGACATCTGTTCATAACTGCCAGAGGACTGAGTGGAGTTCTACTGAATACTGAGTTTACTGGAGTTTGGCAATGAGGAGATGCAGAATAAACTTCAAATCGGTAGAAGTACAATTGTACTTTATTTTCTCATCGGGCTTCTTTATTGTGTTTTGTAGCAGCTTGGTTTGGCCTATTGTTGCATACAGCTGCTACACTCTTTGTGCCCAACTGTTTTAATGAAGATGTTGCTGGAAAGGAGGAAATCCTTCGTACGCCAACTTCTGACATTCGTGTGCGTTCTATGAAATTTATTCCTGCTGCGCAACCCGTGCCAGATGAAAGCTTAACAAATCTATTATTGTGTATCCTGCGGGTGGATGCTGAATTTCATCTATCAAACCGTTGTCAAAACATTTCACTCAGAAATATAAACGTCAACCTTGAGGTGGTTTTCACACAATTACCAAAGTCATTAGACAAAAACATCTGACAACTTTAATATCTGTATACATTTTAATGACTTCCAATTGTTGCAGCCTGAAATAAGATATTTTCAGCTGGAAAAAATAGCACACCAAGCAACCAACCAACACGCTGTGTGACAAACTAATTGGATTATCCCGACAAAGGTCACAGAGGGTACAGTAGCTACCACATCACGTAAGAAAAATAAGGAAATACCACATTATCACACAGATGTATATGAAACTAAAGAGAGTAGCAAAGATATTTTTTAATTAGATCAAGAGTTAGAGTAATGGCTTGCAAAAGTATTCACCCCCTTTGGTGTCATGGTCCTGGGGTCTTTGTATTTTAGTTTTAGACAGACAGAACTTTATTGATCCATCGGGGGGTTCCCTTTGGGAAATTAAAAACTCCAGCAGCATTGTAGCACCATAAAAACACACCATTAAATATAAATTATACATATACTACACTATTTAAATATGAAAAGAATTTAAGCATAAATATAAATTAGCAAGTATATTATGGTTTTGTTGTAATATACCCTATTTGACAATATTAGGTGTTTTTTGGTATTTTGAACAGTCCAACAGAATTGCTTTATTGCACACAAAAAGGTTATTGCACGATATTGCACAACTATGTTCTTACTGCACAAATTGTCATGTTGTCTAATTGTGCGATTAGTCAGGGTAACTGACTGACTGCTCCTCCCTGTCCTCCGTCGTTCCGTTCTTCAACGTTTTTGTTTGTGTTTTGAGTTTTGATCATAGTTTGTAGTACATAGTTTCTTAGGTCTCATACTCTGTTTAATGTACTTTCTATTTGTGTTTGAGCATCAGTCCTAGCCCCTGCCTGTGTTTAGCTTGTTATTAGTTCCCTACATGCCTCCTCTGTTATCTTCTTCTGTTCTTGTTCATCTGTCAAGTTCTCTTGTGTCATCGTCCTCTGTCGTCTCGCTTCCTGTCTTCCTTTGGCAGCTGTCACCTGTGCTCCTTCCCCAACTGTTTCCATTTTACTCGTTAGTCTCCACCTGCTTATAACCCTGCCTCTGCTCAGTTCTTTGTCGTGTCGTTGATGTTGGTCTCCCCTCTGCTAGTGTGTGTTCCTGTTTCCCTTGCTGCTTATGTATTTCATGGACTGTATTTCATGGCTTAAATAAAGCTCACGTTTTGTTCTCATCATGCCTCCTGCAGTCCTGCGTTTGAGTCAACCCTTCACACACTCACAAACAGGATACTTCTCATTTTTTCTGCTTTTTTGCATTAAAACCTGTAAATATAATTGCTTTTTCCTTTCTTATTTTACACAGAAATTTTAGACAAAATAATCCAAATTGGTGAAGTAAAATGATAAAAACAAAACACATATTATAAAAAATCTCTAATAAATTAAAAGCTAAAAAAGTCAGTACTTCGAAGAGTCACCTGTTGCAGTCACCTGAGCTTGCCACATCCAGCCATTGGCACATCTAGCCACTGGGTTTTTTTGCCCATTCTTCAAAGTAAAACTGGGTTCTGCTGGTGTACAGCATTCTTTAAGCCATGCCACAGATTTTCAGTTGAATGGAGGTCTGGGTTTTGGCTAGCCCATTCCATGACATTAATACATTTCCCCTTATACCACTTAGGTGTTGCTTTAGCAGTATATATTTAGCGCCATCCATCATTCCTTCAATATTGACAAGTCTTCCAGTCCCTGCTGATGAAAAACGTCCACACAGCATGATGCTGCCACCTCCATGCTTCACTGTGGAGACTGTGTTCTCTGATGAGATGTGTTCGCTTTGCACCAGACATAGCCTTTTCCTTGATGGTCAGAAAGTTCAATTTTAGACTCAGCTGACCGGAGAGGAGTCTTTCACATATTTTATGGCCAACTTTAAATGTGCTTTCTTAATGTTTTCTGTAACTAATCACTTTTTTCTGGCCTCTGTTCTATAGATCCCAGCTTTGTGAAGTGTACAGCTTATAGTGGTGCTATGAACAGATAAACCAGTCTCCACTGCTGAGCTTTCCAGCTCCGTCAGGGTTACCTTTGGTCTCTTTGTTGCCTCTCTGATTAATGTCCCCCTTGCTCGGTCTGTGAGTTTTAGTGGACGGCCCTCTCTAAGCAGGTTTATTGTGGTACCCTAATCTTTCATTCTGTGATGATGGATGTAATGGTGCTCCATGGGATTTTCAAAGTTTCAGATAAATTTTTTATAACCCAAATCTGATTTGTACTTCTCCACAGCTTTGTCCCTGAACTGTTGGGAGAGCTCCTTGGTGTTCATGGTGTGTCTTGCTTGGTGGTGCCTCTTGATTAGTGGTGTTGCAGACACTGGGGCCTTCAGATCATGTGACACGGACTGCACACAGGCGGACCTTATTTAACTAGTTATGTCACTTCTGAAGGTAAGATCTATTTTATTTATTTATTTAATTTCACTTCACTAATTAGGACTACTGCATGTCTACAGAGGCTAGCTAGTAAGAAGGATATCCAGACAGATATCTGAATTCAGTAAAATGTTATTAAATTAGGCATCAGTGTTGAGCAAGTAACTTGAAAACTGAAATCAATAGTTGCTTCACGTTTCTCAAAGTTGGTTTGATACGTTTCCAAGCAATACATTGCAGTTTTATAATCAGGCAGCTTCACAAGCTCTACAGTTTGGGGAGAATTGCTGACCAACCATTCCACAGCTAGCTTAGCCTCAGTGACCACACATGGCTCTTCAGAAATCCTTTCTCACACCTCAATCCTATCCTGGATCAGTCTGCTCACTCTACAAAGAAACCAAACTGATGTATCAGCCCTCTGGAGGTAAATGAAATTTAATTAACCCCTTCTGTTCTTCCCTGCACAGAAAGTGCTTCCTTTCACAAACACTGTGTGCTATTTAGTCATTCAGTGAGCATCCACACAGTAAGGAAGTAGCTGTGCTTGACCAAGAGCTTAAATAACCTCTTCTGCTTTCAAGTGCGTATATGAAATCTCTGCTATCAATTATTTAGCCAGCAGGATGTTCCTTAACCTTTCAAGACCCATATCAGCAAGTATCTGCCGGATTGTCCTTGAGCAATACACTGTATCCCTACTGGCTGCAGGGCACTCTTACTGCAGCCAAACCAGATCGCTGGTGTCACAGAGAACTAAGTGGGCCACCAAGGCAATTTCCCTACAGCAATCAATACAGAATGAGTGTTATTTTAGCTGTTCCTTAAATCCAACATCTATATTGTGCAGGGTAACAGTCACATAGTCTGTAGCTGTATAACTGATGCTTTCTGAAGTCCTCACAGAGTTTCTATGCACATTGCTGCCAAAATTATGCTGTCAATATGACAAACAGCATTCCTGGGTTTTAAGGTTTCAATTAAACGAGAAATATTTGTGTCCAAGTGGACAAAACACTGTCAGGTTCTCCTCCTCCCATTACTGCAGCTCCTTGTAATGAGGGAGAAAGCCATGGTGAGAAAGAAAAGAGCGCATGGTGAATCTATTATTCCAGGAGACTTCAAGTCTTTTGCTACGGGCAAATGTGACTTCGCAAAAGCCTGTTTTTGAGAAAGACTGGCGATTCTGAGCTATTTTTAGCCTCTATCTCCTCCCTCCTCCTCTTCTCTTGCACTCCTCTTCCTCTGTTCTTCACCTCTGTCCATCCCTTTACTGAGAAGGACTCCTCTCACTGCTGAAACACCCCTGTGCACACAGGTATTACCAAGGCTTCACGGTTCGCCTCAAAAACTGTGTGTGTGTGTGTGTGTGTGTGTGTGTTAAAGTGTCTCTGAATGAGAGCAAAAGAGATGGTATGATTTAGCCTGACAGACAGGTTTTGTAATACAGTACTTCAAATTATATTCCCTCTCCACCAACCTGCCCAAGCCACTTATTCACAACCCCGCTTGGACTAATGGAGGCCACGGCCTGGGTTCAGGACTTCTAAAATGGTCAACTAATGTCCAAATCATTCAAAAATGTCTGAGTTGAGCAACGGTATAATAAAGTGCATGTGATACAATATCAAATCACCAGCTGATCTTCAGCAATGACAGTGGCTCTCTGAGGCAGCAGGCAGGCACAGTGGTACTCAGAACAATATGCCAATGCCTATCACATGCAATGTTCACCAGGCTGACAGCTGTATTTTACTATCTAAGTCATTTTAGAAGGAAACCTTAACCCTCATTCTATATTCTGGAGAAGGCCAACACTGATTTTTTTGGAAAAAATATAAATACTGTTTGAAGCGTGTCAGTTACAGTGAATATTTATTTTATCCTTGACTGCCAAGACGTTGGTAAATGATTTAATGAAAACAAAAATTACACATTCGAACTGACAAGGGTTACCAGAGTTTAGGGGAATATGTGTATTTCGATGGTAGTTCAGCTATTGTGCTCAATTAAACCTTAAACCTTGTGGTTAATTACCAAACATATTACCATGAATCACATATAACCCGTGATTTTTGCAAGTCGTTTTACAGTCATGTGAAAAATTGCTTGTAGCTTGTAGGGCCACCATCAGCGGCAATAACTTGAAGTGCTGTGCTTGGGGTGCTTGGATGTTGTTGCATAACCTGATTTCTTTAGCTTTTGAATAGATGGCCTCATCTTTGACTCTAGAACAGTTTGGTATACAGAGGAGTTCATGGTCAACTCAATGACTGCAAGGTGCCCAGGTCCTGTGGATGCAAAACAAGCCCAAATCACCACTCCTCCACCCCTGTGCTTGACAGTTGGTATGAGGTGTTCGTGCTGATATGCTGTTTTTGGTTTTTGCCAAATGTGGCCCTTTGCATTATGGCCAAATATCTCCACTTTGGTCTTGTTTGTCCTAATGACAATGTTCCAGAAGTCTTGCAGTTTGTACAGAGACAACTTTACAAACCTAAGCCATGTTACCCTGCTTTTTTTTTTAGACAGAAGAGATTTTCTCCTGGCACTAGAGGTAAGAATCACCAGAGACTCCACAATACGATACAATAATATCGTACCCTTGGGTCTCTGCCGATTCCTGCTGTCAGGAACTTTAATATTTAACATGCTAACTGAGGCCTGAAAGTCTCAGCTGTAGCTCTATGATTATTTTGCAGCTTCTCTCAGTATTGCACGTTCTGACCTTGGGGTGAATTTGCTGAGACGTCAACTCCTGGGAGGATTGTGGCTTTGTGTTAACACAACTGAATGCTTTAGACCAGCAAACTGCCAAATCCTCTGCTTTTACAGAGGTGCTCACACTGGCTGATGAACATTTAATCAAGTGTATTTGATTAGCTGCCCCTGGCTGCCCATTAACCTCTGAATTCCTAGAAGCAAGGGTGTACTTACTTCCTTACAGGACTCTAAGCAGACTGCAAAGTGTCTTGTGAAAACTCTCTTTTTTACATAACTGTAAATCTTTGTTTCTCTTTTAACAGATAGCCTAAACCTAAACTGATCTATCTGTTGCTGGAACTGAATAGCCAGGCTGCAACCGAAGTCACTAGGATTGACCTTCTATGCATCATAGATATCTGTACAGATTTCATGACAGGCAAATTGTCATGGTAATCTGTCTGATCCACTGTTGGCTGAGGCACTTTTTGTTGCAGTGCTGTGTTCCTTGTTCTCTGAATAGACAGAAGTTCAAAAGGACTATTCAGTGATAATTTTATGCCTTTGCAGCTTTTTTATTAGCCTTGTGAAGCATGCCTTTAAGGTAAGTTTTCAAAAACATGGTGTAGACCACAGCCCTCAGGCTCATGATGTACCAGAGATCAATGTCTTAATGCTTCAGGAGTGAATCGCTGTCTGGGCAACAAAGATTTGGAGATAAAGTTTAGGGCCATAACTTTTGGTAGTAATTAATTCAAAACCAGGAGCAGCAAGGATAGACTTATCTCAGATAATCTATTGGCTATAATTTTGTCTGTTTTCAGTAGCTTTTTCTTGCCATATAACAGCACTGACTGACCTCAGCCAGAACACGCCACAGTGTTTTTCAATGTCAGCTATTTAGGCATCAAGCTACTTCCTAACTCCAGTAAAGCCTGTGAAGTCTTTCTTTCGGCAGGTCTGGTAGGTAAGTTTGACTCTAACACACAGGAGAATATGCTTTACTGAATTTCAAAGTTATTGCAAGGTTTTTAACTCTCAATTTTGCCTCTTAGGTGCACTGCACCAAGGAGCTGAAGGAACATTTGGACCCAGAAATTTTGACCTAATCTCATTTTACTTAACAAGTGGATAACTGCTGAAATTTTCAGGCATGACCAAAACCGTGGACTCGCATTGACATCTATACACTGTTAGCATACTAAGAGCATAAGGAGAGCGAACAAAATCCATACAGCTTACTACTACGATATTTTGCATGGCAATATTGTACCCATACAGGGACACCAGATATTGATATTTTATTTGATAAAATAAATGCAAATGCAAATTGAACTTTCCCCGTAGTGTAGTGGTTTATACATCTGCCTTTTAAGCGAAAGGTGGGGATACAAGCCCCTTTCACCATGGAGAGTTGCATCAGAAAGGGCATTTGATGTAAAATCTATGCCAAGTTCCCAATGTGGATTAATCCACTGTGGTGAGCCTTTGGAGAGAATGCAAGGGAGCAGCCGAAGGTAAGTTTTTTAGTACTAAAATAATAAAAACCAACAGCTTTTTCAGTCCACTAGATGGTGCTGTTGAGTATTTTTCCAGAGAGGTGATGGTCAGAATACCAGAGGAAGTTGGTAAAACAAAAATGGAAGCATCAGAGAAAGACATAAGGAAACAGCCATCCACGTATGGGCTTACTTTTGATTTTTTTTTTTTAAAACAACAATGCGACAAAGGAGATGGATATGATGCATGGGATTTGCAAGGAGTGTCGTATAAAACTAAAATACTTTGGGAATGTTATGAACCTGAGGGCTCATTTCACACCCCGCCGAAGACAGTAAAGCTAACGTTAAATCAGCTCAACCAAAAAACCAACCAACCAACACTGACCACACTTAGCCTGACAAAGCTACCTCCCAATTCAGAGCAAGCTAAGAAAATAACACAGTCCATCCCCTCCTTGCGCAAATACCTGCGTGGATAAAACATTGTGGAAAACAAGCTTTTGTTACACGCTCAAGACACTGGAACCCAGGTATGTACCCAGTGTACCCAGGTATACTGTTGTGCCTTTTTTTACGCATACAGCCGTACGCAGGCTTTATGGAGAAGTGAAATGTAAAGTAGCGGAAAGTTTGAGCACAGCAAAAAGACTTGCACTAACTTGCAACGCATGGACGTCATAGGCTATGGATTCATACGTGGCTATAATAGCTCATTATCTCACAGAGGACTGGCAACTGCTGTCTTACATTTGCCAAGCTCAAGCAGTACAAGTTGCACTGTCCAAAATACCTGTTATAATACAGTAGTCCACACATGACTGCATTCAGCTGAGTCGGACTAGACTGTGATACAAGCAGTTCAGCTTGTCTGGTGCATGTAACAATTATGACAGGTTTTAATGACAGTGTTGGCCAGTCTGTCTTCTTTTGCAACAATAAAAATGACTGAAGTGAGAGGAACATTATCTCATTCAATTGAATTAATAAAGTTTACTTTTGGGGATATAATTTGCAGTTGAAAAAGGTTATAAATAATATTTTCTTGCAATACTCAACATATTATAAATTGTTGAAAATCGCAATAATATCGTATCTTGGGTTAAGTATCATGATAATATTGTATTGTGGAGTCTCTGGCGATACCCACTATGAAAAAATACACTTATTTTTTTTCCTTCTGAAAGTGTGAAGAGTCAAAGAAGGCATGGTCTAAAGAGCAGAAGAGATGAAATAGACAGTGTGTGGAGGTTACGGGTAAACTGATAGTCTGGAGGTGAAAATAAGGCATGGGAGGGCAATTGTTATTGAGGAGCTGTGTGTGAGGGGAGTGTGATTACTGGTTTGGGTGTTGTTCAGCAGGATGAGGAGATGGAATGTGGGAGGCAGGGTGCAGGTGTGCAGATGTACTGGTCAGGCCCTGCTGCTTGCTAACCTAGGACCCCTGCCATCCGCACCACCTGAGCCCGCCAACAATGGCTCTCTGCGGCACCACCACACCACTCCTCTGCCTCTCGTTAAACCTGTTTTATATGCTAATAGCTAATTTTGGATGTTCAATGGGATGAGACACTGCAGCACTCCATACCTGCGCTCTGTCACATTTCCTGAAGGCCGAGCAATGAAGGCTTGTTAAAACAGATCCCATGAATGATTTTTCTAACACGCAGTTATTGTGAAAAAGGCAACAGATCTTACCCAAAAGTGACAATAACAGGACAATGGTGAAGGCTAAATTGTGATGTAACAGTGGAAGACGCACAGTGACTCAATACTGTCAGTTACACATCAATGTCTGTTAAGAGTTTGCTGAGATTAGCAAACATTAGCCACCATGTTCGTGATACCTAAAGTGGGCAGTATACCAGTTTCATATATGAATTTTGCTGTACTCTCATTACTGTGACATACACACACATACACATTTGGATTTTAGCAGACGGTGGCTTAATACCTAATGAATAGTGTCACTCCCAGGTTAGATAAACTGTGGCTTGCAAAATGATCCAACCCCTTGGTGTTTATCTTTTTTAGCTACAAATTACCTTCAGAAGTCACATAATTAGTTAAATAAAGCCCACCCGTGTGCAATCTACGTGGCACATGATTTAAGTATATATACACCTGTTCAGAGTCTGCAACACCACTAATCAAGAGGCACCACCAAGCAAGACACACCATGAACACCAAGGAGCTCTGCAAACAAGTCAAGGACAAAGCTGTGGAGAAGTACAAATCAGGTTTGGGTTATAAAAATATATATGAAACTTTGAAAATCCCATAGAGCACAATTTAATCCATCATCACAAAATGAAAGATTAGGGTACCACAATAAACCTGCCTAGAGAGGGCCGTCCACTAAAACTCACAGACCGGGCAAGGGGGACATTAATCAGGGAGGCAACAAAGAGACTAAAGGTAACCCTGACGGAGCTGGAAAGCTCCACAGCAGACACTGGTGTATCCACCATAAGCTGTACACTCCAAAGAGCTGGGCTTTACAGAACAGTGGCCAGCAAAAAAAGCCATTAGTTACAGAAAACAATAAGAAAGCAAGTTTAGAGTTGGCCAAAAAAGCTTGTGGAGACTCCCCAAACATATGGAAGGTCCTCTGGTCAGATAAGACTGAAACTTAACTTTTTGGCTGTTAAGGAAAAGGCTATGTCTGGTGCCAACTCAACACATCTAATCACCCCAAAAACACTATGCCCACAGCAAGGCATGGAAGTGGCAGCATCATGCTGTGGGGATGTTTTTCATCAGCAGAATTAAAGTGATACTAAATACAGGGGAATTCTTGAGGAAAACCTGTTTCAGTCTTCCAGGGATTTAGGACTGAGATAGAAGTTCACCTTCCCATAGGTCAATGACCCTAAGCATACTGTTAAACCAAAACTTAAGTAGTTTAAGGGGAAATGTGTTAACATGTTGGAATGGCCTAGTCAATCTGACAATCTGTACAGAATCTGCACACAACTGACAATCTGCTGTACACCAGCAGAACCCATCCAACTTGAAGGAGCTGGAGCAGTTTTCGTGTGAAGAATGAGCAAAAATCCCAGTGGCTGGATGTGTCAAGCTCAAAGAGACATACACTTACACTTGCACTACAGTTCTTCTCTTTCACTACTTTTAGCCCTCACCTTTTGAGTAGCCTTTCAGGCCTTGTGTAGGGCAACTTGCATAAAAAAACTTTAAAAAAAACTAAGAGACTTGCAGCTGAACTGCTGCTAAAAGGGGCTCTACAAACCATGTTTCTTTTTTATTTATTATATAGTTTTATAATACGTATTGATTTTTAAATTTACTGCACTAATTTGGACTTTTTGTGTAAATTTCTTGCAAAAATAGGAGTGGGTGAATACTTTTGTAAGCCACTGTACATAAGTGACAAGTCTCAGGCTTACAGTGCTTCCTTCTGCCAGTATGTAGCTGATTCAGACAAGCTTCTCATTTTGTTTGAGAGAATAAAAAAAAAAATGTACTCCTAGTGGTTTGTCTTGCTGATATGAAAGTAGGCTAACACTGATCCACTGCTTGCTTTTAAACCTAGTGTCACTAGTCTTTATCTTCAAAGACAGACTATATTACCCACTGTAAGTTAACATACAGTACAGTCAAGTAACCTGGGAGCTGTCCACTGTGTGGCTGAACATTGTGAAAGGGTCTAGTTTATCCCAAACTAAAGCCCAAGTTGAAATGAAAGTAAACAGTGTGTCAAAACGACTTATATGAAATTGTAAGATGCTTTGCCTATATCTGTTGAGCAAAGTGTCATGACCACCATTAAATTAGGTAATAACAGTCTACTGAGCCTGCTAGTTGGTTAAAGAGGCTGCTTAAGGGGAATATCTATGAGAGTGATATGAAGCAATAACAGCTATTTAATGGGCTGAAAACATTAGGGAAGTGAGATGATTAAGCTGGGACATCTTTGGCTCTGTGAAGCTGCACTGTTAACAGTTCCTCAGTATTTTCTAACATGCTATTTATAAATATACTACGAATCTGTAATAATTTTAGTCACATTCATACTTAAAATGCACAACTTTCAGCTCACACAGAGAAATAGGTGTCTGCACTGATCTCAAATTTATCGATTTGTCAGCACTGCTGCATTATATAATTTTTTGGAACTTTTCCTGTGTACTTTTACTACAGTGGATTTTAAATCAAACCATCAAGATGTGCTCAAACTGCACTCTCAGCTTTAATTCAAGGAGTTTAACAAATTAATTACATTAACTTTTTAAGAATTACAGACATTTTTATACATAGTTCAACCATTTTTAGAGGCTAAAAAGTAATGGGAAAATTGATTGACTAGTAGTTTTATAGCTAGATGAGGTCTATTCACTCATTATTCCATGACAAACTCAGCAGATAAAAGATATGGAGTTCATTATAAGCACTGAATTTGCTGTTGGCAGCTTTTCACTGAAACTCTCAATATGAGGTCCAAAGAGGTGTGGATGCAAGTCAAGAAGGCCATAATTTGTCTGAAGAACCAAAATAAACCTCTCAGAGAGATATTAATAACTCTAGAAGCAGCCAAACAACAATTTCTGCTAAAGAAAAAGGAATGCACTAGCCATCTCAACAACAGCAAAAGGCCTCGAAGACCACAAAAGTCTACTAAAGTGGATGATCACAGAATCCCTTCCTTGGTTAAGAAAAACCCTTCACAACATATAGCCAAGGCAAGAACACTCTCACTCTCAAGGAGTTACTGTAGGTACATCATTGTCAAAGTCGGCTTACAATAAGATGTAAACCACTGGTTCCACTCAAGAACAGCAAGCTCAGATCAGATTTTTACAGAAAACAGCTAAAAGAGCCTGCTCACTTCTGGAAAAAATATTTGGAAAGATGAAAACAAGATCAACTTGTACCAGATTGACAATGAGAAAAAGGTATAGAGAAGAAAAGGTCATGAGCCGAAGCATACCCCATCATCTGTCAGACATGGTGGAGGCAATGTTAGGATATGGGCATGTATGGCTGCTAGTGGAACGGAGTCATTAGTGCTGATTGATGATGCGACTCCTGAAAGAAGCAGCAGGTTAAAATCTGAACTGTACACGACTATGCTCAGACTCAGGCAAATCCTGCAAAACTGATTGGACAGGGCATCACAGTGCAAATGGATAATGTCCAAGGCAAACTGCAAAGCAACCCAAGAGATTCTCAAGACAAAGAAATGGGATACTGAAATGGGACCAAGGCCAAAGTTTGATTTCAATCCAACAAATCAGCTTTTCAGTAACAAAACTGAACCCAGGGAGACCCACAAACAAATATCAAATGAAGACAGCCGCAGTAAAGGCCTGACAGGGCATCTCAAGGGGGGAAACACGGCATTTGGTGATGTCCATGAGTTCAAGACTTCAGGCAGTCACTGACTACAAAGGATTTTCATCCAAGTATTAGGAACAGTCCTTTTAAAAGTTTCCATTTAAAAGTATAGCAGTTTGTTCCATTACATTCGAGAACATGAAAAAGGAAGACAAAAATGGCTGTAATTTGTAAGGACCCTGTCACACCATGACGATTTAACAAGCTTATGGTGACGCATCCAAACTCCTCTAAAACACTGGCATACACAGAACAATGACATTAAATGGACGTATACATAACGTATTGCTAACACATATAAAATGTAATACCAATGAATGAGTGTATTCCCAGCATTCACAACTTAAAGCCCATTCATACAACTTCGCTTAAACGCACCACATATGCCATTAGATGGTCGCTGCATGTTAGAAACACATTATACGTCAAATATGTCTATAAACCTCAATATGCGTTGGAGGTAAGTTCAATATATGTTACACATAGGTTAAAAACACGTTAATCATAGGTTATTAATGCGTTTTGGGTAACGCTAGACATTTTCTTGATGTATTTTGACATATGAGTAACATGAATCACTGTACGCATAACGTACCTGCAACATATGACCCACATACGCCGGACGTATGAGTCATACGTTAGCAAACATCAGAAATTTTGTGCATGCTCAACATTTTCCAGTGACCTCGCCATACTACGGCGTGTACCGGTGTACTTCAGCGTGCCCTTAACTCATACAAAACTTAGCAATAACTTAATCGACATACAGTACACCAGCAGATTTACAGATTTTTTCCTACGTCAGCATACGCTTGTTAAATCATCAAGGTGTGACAGGGGATTAACGAGTTCTAGCAGTTCAATAGATAGATAGATAGATAGATAGATAGATAGAAGTCAATACTGCTTCATAAGTCGTGCAGCA
>VUQH01089556.1:0-12514 GCA_015106775.1 Etroplus canarensis | reverse complement strand
ACCCTAAGCATATCGCTGAAATAGTCACAAAGTGGCTTAAGGACAACAAAGTCAATGTTTTGGAGCGGCCATCACAAAGCTCTGATCTCAATCCCATAGAAAATTTGTGGGGAGATTTGAGAAGGCGTGTGCGAGCAAAGCGGCCTACAAACCTGACTCAGCTACACCAGTTCTGTCAGGAGGAATGGACCAGAATTCCAGCAAACCATTGTGAGAAGCTTGTGGAAGGATACCCAAAATGCTTGACCCAAGTCATTCAGTTTAAAGGCAATGCCACCAAATACTAAGGAAATGTATGTAAACTTCTGACTTCAAAGAAAGTAATAAAAATCTCTCTAAAATATTCTCTCTCTCATTATTGCAGCATTTAGCAAATAGAAATAATTTTGGCAATCCTAACTGATCTAAAACAGGGGAAGTTTAGTATGATTTAATTTCAGACCGTTAGAAAAAAAATGTTTGTGCCTTTTTACAGTGTATGTAAACTTCTGGTTTCAACTGTACCAGCAGATCTACACTACAATCTCATTTTTCTGCCTTTTTCTCCTGTACAAAATCTCTAACCGATTGCACCAACAAACCACAGTGATTCAAACCATTTAAATGCCCTTGCTGGCAAACTGGAAATTGCTATCATAATCAGTTCCAAATAATTTTTGACCATGTCTCTGCATTCAAATGACTCAAAATTGAATTTGCATATTTAGTCTGAATCATTCCACTCATTTTTTTGTTAATGTACCTTCTAGTAAGAAGGAAAAGGTTCTTGAAGGCCAGCAGTTCTGTAACCAGGAGAGGGGCTTCAGTCTGGACCAAGAGGATCTGTATGAGGAAAATGATCACAGTGAATCAGAACCAAACAGTGACCATCTCCTCTCTCACAGTAAAGGAATAAAAAAAACTCTCCCATGTCAGAGAATCAGTGTCTGTAAAATGTGACACTGATTACAAACTGTATTCTTGTAGCACCTGCAGAAAAAATTGTCATGTGAGGAGCCTTACTTCTCACAGATTTTACAAGAGTATTTTAGTTCCTTGTCAACATTCACAATATCCACAAAAGAGTCCACAAAGGTGAGAATCCCTATTCTTGTAGCATCTGAGGGAGAAGATTCTCACAGTAAACACACTTGAAAAGACACATGATGATTCATACAGTTGAAAAGTATCAAAGTGTGTGAAAGCTGTTAGATGTACCAGTGTGTTAATGTCAGAGCCCACACAGGTGAAAAGCTGATTCAGAATCCACATTTTCCCAGAATTTACATTTGTCTGAACTGATATTTGAACTGATTTTTAGGCTGTAGAGATATTATCCAAACTGCAACTTTAGATGGAGGCTTTCCACTATTTTTTGCCTACCAGCTTTGTTATTAAAAAAAGTGTGTTTTTTAAATTATTTCATTTAATTACGTTGGTTACGTGTTGCTGTTTTAGCCATGCTTTAATGGTTTGACTGATTATTTAATACAATAAAAAGGTTTTATTACAATGATTCACTTGAAGTCATTTCATGTGCTGTGACCTTGATTTTCATAAAAACTAAACTTGAGCAGCATGCCTCCTGTTTCTTCGTTATTTGGTTCTCTTGCTTCTTAGTATGAGTTACATGTTCTTAAAAGATTTCATTGAAATTGCGGATGACTTTTCCTCATTTTATACAAGTTTTTCTTTCTGTCTGATAATGTTTTAAGTAAATTCAAAAACTGTTGTTCTGACTCTTTGAATAAACACCCAGCAGTCTGAATTATAGATCCTGTTTATCTGTTGTACCAGCAGGGCTTTCATCAGGGACACAAGATGTCCATGTAGAGTATCTGCAGGTTCATGGTTCAAACTGCATGAAAATGTAACCAACTTGAATATGTTTCTCTTTTCATTTCTTTTAGTAATCAAATCAGTCATTTTTCAATTATACTTTATTAACCCCCAGGGGGAAATTACAATTGCACATGCACTGAAGTTAGCATACAAGGCTGCCATTTCAGGTGCCAGGGAGCAACGTGGGGGTTTGATGCCTTGCTCAAGGGCACCTCGGCAATGCTCAGGGGGCGATGTCCTTATGGCCTCTGGTCCACCTCCACACACATGGGTCTAGGGCAGGGTCTTGGGCGGCCACTGGCAGGTCTTGAGGCGGGTCTTGAACCAGCTCCCTCCGCAGCCCTCTGGCTACTAAACCTGTTCTCTGATGTACTGAGCCATCGCTGCCCTGAGCCATCCATTTTTAAGTCAACTTTCCTCTGACTGGCTGCCAAGGCATGAACAGCAGGTGGGTGCAGCTTCAGTGTTCACAGGTAGACTGGTGTACCTAAGATGACTGTGTTAAGAACACCCTCTCTGACATCACATAGAGCTAAGTGGAGAAAAAATAACTAGTACAATTTTTCAAGCATAAATAATATAATAAACAGTTACTTCTAAGAGAGAGAGAGAGAGAGAGAGAGAGAGAGAGAGAAATGATTACTGCTTGATTTGTTTAGTGGAGTGAAAAAACAACCAAATAGCCACTTTTCCTAATAACAAATGAGATTTATTATTCAGTGTGTACATTCCAAAAACAGAGTGTATGGAGTTTCTTCATGATAAAACTATTTCCAATAACACAAACTACATAAAGATAACCAACATGACACAGTCCAAAAACTGTTCACTTCCTTTAAGCCAGTAACATCTGCACAAAGTGAACCCCTTTATTATATTACTGTGGTGGAAGGTTTTACAAAACAAAAGCACAACAAATCTCTTACAGTTAGATAATTCAGTTAGTTTCTATCAGGATTTTGTGATTTTCCAAACTGTTTACATACTTGTGATACAGATTCAAGTTAGTAAAGTGAATAGCACTAAATGTGTTCACTTCATGAAAGCAGATACAACCTGGGCTTTACGATGACTGTTATGAGTACAATACTGTAGAGGTAAATGTGTTATTCATTTTCAGTGTGTTACAATCTTATCCTCAGTCCCACTGCAACCACACTGTCAGCAACAATCCCCTTGCATTGCTCCATGTCTGTTTCAAGCTGCTGCTGATCTCTCCCCAAACCTGCCATTCTGATTTTGTCCACCAGATGTCCTCAGAATTTCCCTCCTTTCTCAACACACCTCTTCTTGCAGGTACCTGGCCCACTACCTGCCTGCAACTCTTTCTCTTATCCAGATACTCACTACTTAATTGGGTTAACTTGTGTTTTTTATGTCTTGATATCAAACTGTGCTGTCTCTTTTTTCTGTTTTTGTTTTTTCATCTGTTGTACCTGAGATCAGTTACCTGCCAGTTTGGGCCTTACCTGTTTACTGGTGTTTTGATTCTTGGTCCTTTTGGGATTTGTCTGTTTGGACTAGCTACTATGGTTTGAATCCATGTTTGCATCAAAAGTCTGTAAGCTTTTCTACCTCCATTTTTTTTAGATTGTTTAAATTAGGAGTGTCAAATATATAGCCCACCAAAGGGTCCAATGGTCAAGTGGAAATTTATTGTATCTAATTAGTTTTACTGACAAACACATGGCCTGTTATGTGTCAAAGTTAGAAATTAAGAACTAAAATTTGTTGTTTCTTATTGCTAGTATTCAAATTCATAATAGAAGAGTTCCTTTTTCCATAATTTACAGGAGAAATTTTTGTTTTTAGACAGTAAAAAAATAAGATATTTTTCTGAATTCAAAGACTATTCCTCTCATGGTCTTGTATAGTGTCCATAGAACTGTTTAACTTTGAGTGTTTTTGTGGCATTCCATTCCCTCTTGGATTAGTAAAGTCTTCTGATTTCTTTTTTATTACAGTGTAAGACTATTGAGCCATGCAGATGGGTTTCTTTGATTTACTGCACCAACATTTCTTTTAATTTATATTTGTTGAAATTGCAAAGCTCAGTTTGTTCAGTCTGTTCAGTTTAAATACTTGGTATCAACCATCCAAAGCAATGGACAGAGCACAAGAGAGGTGAAGAAAAGAGTGCAGACAGGGGGGAGTGGGTGGAGTGAGGAAGGAGAAGGATAGCAGCAAGAATGAAAGGGAAGGTTTACAAGACAGTAGTGAGACCTGCTATGATGTATGGTTTGGAGACAGTGGCACTGACAAAAAGACAGGAGGCAGAGCTGGATGTGGCAGAATTGAAGATGTTGAGATTTTCCCTGGGAGTGACCAGGATGGACAGGATTAGAAATGAATACATCCAAGAGGAACAGCTCATGTTGAGAAGCTTGGAGACAATGTCAGAGAGGCAAGGCTGAGATGGTTTGGACATGTTGAGAGGAGGGATAGTGGATATATTGGACAAAGGATGTTGAAGATGGAGCTGCCAGGCAGGAGGAGGAGAGGAAGACCACAGAGAAGATTCATGGATGTAGTGAACAGGGTTGGTGTGAGGGAAGAGGATGCAAGGGATAGGGTGAGATGGAGGGAGATGATCCACTGTGGCGACCCCTAATGGAAGCAGCTGATAGAAGAAAGCGATTCAGTTTTTAGTTTATTTCTGTGTAATTTTGGTTAGTTTACTGTGTGCTCTCTGGTATGGTATCTAATTTGATGATATTTGCTGTAATACTTTACTACATAGTTGAAACAGTCAGTATTTGCAGCCAACCAAATGTCATCCAACATGAAATTTGAAATGCTTTCTTCCTGGCTTTGACTTTGTAATGGAAAATTTTTAAGGATTTAATAATTTTAAATATCATCGTCTGGAAAGTTTTATATTTTTCATTTTAGAGCCTTTATTTGGTTTTCTCTGCTTCTGTTTTCAATATAAATGGATTTATGATAAAGCTAAGAGTGGGAGTCTTTTGTGATGAAGTTAAACAGTGCCTCAAGTGAAGCATCAAATAAAACTGATTTTAGAAAACGGGTCAGAAACATTCCCTTCGATTAAAATTAAATACATGTTAAGCTGCTGATATTTTGAGGTCTGATTCCCTTTACTTTAATCAAAAGTAAATCATTGAATCATGGAATAAATGTCATATTTTCTGGTTAAAATTTAAAATATCAGTTTAATTTAACAATAAATTGGCTGCTACCAGAGTTTTTTTTCATGAAAATGGTCATATTTGGTATGTTAAATATATGATATCCAATATTATGTCTTTTTATTTCCAGACTTCCCACAGAAATATGACTTTAAGGGAAAGGAGGGTCTGGACGACCAGTAAGTCTTTTCCCAGGAGAGGAACTCCAGTCTGGACCAGGAGGAGTCCAAAGATCCACAGGGTAAAGAAAAACAGGAGGAACCTTACACCCCTCAGGAGGGAAAGCAGCTTGTAGTGGAGCAAAAAATGCCTCCTCCAGGCATAGAATTATGATGTCTGTCTCACTTCAGTCACATAAAAGTTCGATGAAATGTGACATGACCGTTGAGAGTGAGGTCACTTTGAAAAACATCAATGTTTTTCATGCATATCTGATTTAGGACCACATATGAAAGGTGCCTGAATCCGATTAAAAAAAAAATCAGATCTGTGCTGTTCAGACTGTCAGAGACAAATCAGATATGGGTCACATATGTCCAAAAATAATCAGATTCAGGCCACTTTTGGCTGCAATGGGAAGCAGCCTTAGACAGGCAGAGTCTCACAAGTAAAGATGGGCAGAGGTTCAGCAATCTCCCAGAAACTGCATCTAGAAATTGTACAGCAATTTCAAAATAATGTTCCTCAACATAAAATTGCAAGACTTTGAATATTCCATCATCTACAGTGCATAATATCATCAAAAGATTCCAAGAATCTGGAGACTTCTCTTTGTGCAAGGGACATTGCCAAAAACCAATATTGCATGCCAGTGATCTTCAGCCCCTCAGGTGGGACTGCACTGCAAACAGACATGATATTGTCATGAAAATCACTGCATGGGCTCAAACACTTCCAGAAATCACTGTCTGTGAACACAGTTGGCCATGCCATCCACAAATGCAGGTTAATGCTCTATCATGTGGAGAAGAAGCCATATGTGAACATGATCCGGAAACACCGCTGTCTTCTCTGGGCCAAAGCTCATTTCAAATGGACTGAGGCAAAGTGGAAAACTGTTCTGTAGTCAGATGAATGGAAATTTGAAATTCTTTTTGGAAATCTTGCACACTGCACTCTCTGGATTCAAGAGGAGAGGGCCATCTGGTTTGTTATCTGAGCTCACTTCAAAAGACTGTATCTCTGATATATGGGGGTGCATTAGTGCCTATGGTACTGGAAATTTTTACATCTGTACAGGTTTAAGAGCAACATATGCTTCCCTAAAGATGGCTTTTTTTAGGGTAGGCCTTGCATACTTCAGCAAGGCAATGCTAAACCACATGCTGCATGTAAAATGTCTCATTGTCATTGTTTTCTGTTTATGTGAATACAATATTGGCTTATGAGATTTACCAATCATTGCATTGTGTTTTTATTCATATTTCACACAATGTCTCAACCTTTTAGGAATTTGGGTTGATCCAAAAGGCTGCAGTGAGAGTAATGACAAGGACTAAAAAGAGAGATCATATTTCCCCTATACTGGCTTCTCTTCATTGGCTCCCTGTTAATTCCAGAATTGAATTTAAAATCCTTCTACTCACAAAATTTTAAACCATCAGGCCCCATCCTATCTTAAAGACCTCAGTGTATCTTATTTTCCCATTAGAGCACTTCTCTCTCAGAGTGCAGGCTTACTTGTGGTTCCTAAAGTTTTTAAAAGTAGAATGGGAGGCAGAGCCTTCAGCTATCAGGCCCCTCTCCTGTGGAACCAGCTCCCAGTTTGTAGTCAGAAAGCAGACACCCTCACTACATTTAAGACTTTAAACTTTCCTTTTTGATAAAGCTTATAGTTAGGGCTTAGTTATGATGTGCTGGGCATTTCTTCTCCACCCACCTCTTTTCACTCCCCATGTTTCAATATTTGTTACTGCTGCATGTCATTCAGTGTTGTCATCTCTCTCCCATAGTCTGTGTCTCTCTTTGCTCTCCTTTCTCTCTTCTCTCTCCCCTCACCCCCAACCGGCAGATGGCTTCCCCTCCCTGAGCCTGGTTCTGCTGGAGGTTTCTTCCTGTTAAAAGGGAGTTCTTCCTTCCCACAGTCACCAAGTGCTTGCTCCTAGGGGAAGGTCTGATTGTTAGGGTTCTCTCTTTAACACTATATTATCTTTACCTTACAGTGTGAAGCACCTTGAGGCGGCTTTTGTTGTGAATTGGCACTATATAAATAAAATTGAATTGAATTAAATTATCTGAAAAAATGTCGGACCGTATTTGAACGCAACACGAGCCAAAGTTTATTCCCGCCGACAGCACGTTCAAACAGCCCGCTGTGGCCCCGCCCTCTGAAAACGTATAAATAGCACCCGCCGCTCTTCCGCTCTTCAAACCTGCCTTCCACAAGCGATTCTTCAGCGTCGGCGAGAAGGCAAAACCTGCACGAAAATGGTGAGCTAAGTGGGACAAACGAACTATAACGTCATTTTGTAGCTTTTTAGAAACAGTACTGTGGCTGGTGCTCGAATTAAAGCAACGTTTTTGTGAAATGAAACAAAAGCGTAATATTTATACTGTTAAAAGTCACACTTTGACTGAGGTGATGGGTCGCCTTCTGTTTAAAAGTAGTTAATAATAACTCTTAATTTGCGTTTAATGAACTTTGAAGTCTTTGCCGGTTTGTGACATGTCGATTTAAAATGACGTGGATCAAGGCCAAACTACTGGCGCAGTTACAGGCGAACATGGGGCGAAAACGTTCCGCTGGAGCCTCAAGCTAATCCTACCAGTTGCTCATTAAACTGATAAAGGTGTTCTGTGAAGGCCTGTGCACATGTGGTGTCTCCTCTGAAGGGCTGCCCCGAAACGGAAACTTTAGAGGGGATTTTTTTTTTTTTTTAATTGACTGGCGCCATCAGATAACGCCCTGTCCGTGAACGTCACACTGAGGCGGCGGCAGGGAGCGACGCTGCATCAGCTCTGCTTGATGTTTTAATTTTTTAAAATAACTTTATTAGAACCACAACAAAGACAGAAACACAAACACAGCTAATCAATATCAGCCTTACAAAACCAATTCACACCTCCCATGGAAATAATGAAACCCACAGCAGTTTCTTAATTTAACTCACAATATGAACGAAAGAAAGAAGAGGAAAAAAACACGAAAGGATTATAAGGGGTTATAACAAGTTATATTTAGGGTGTTTTGTGTTATTTTTAAACATTTACTGAAAAGAGAAGTCATTTTTCAAAGCGTTCCATGAAGGGGGGGGGTTTAGCACAACGACACATGTCCATGTAATATTTAGTGATAATTATATAAATCAAAAACCTCACTGGTTTATCCTGTGAACTGATACCGAATCTTACATCATCCAAAGAAAAGAAATCTACATCCATGCAAGTTGATCTGAACCATTCATGCAATGATTTCCACAGATTATATACTGCTTTAAAGTTTACACCATTGATCTTTAAATGTTGTAATTTAGGAGCAGGTGTGTTGTGTATATTTTTTATAAGCAGGGTCAATGCAGCTGGAATATTTTCTGTTACCCTTCTATAATTTTGAAGGGAACACTCTATGCCATATTTATTATTAAACTCCTGCAGTGTGAGCAAATTCCCGTTTTCATCCATTAGATGTACAACCGACCAAATTTGTTTCTTCATCCAGACTTCCATAAATATAGCCTTCCTTCTACTTAAGATAACTCTGCTATTCCACAAAGGGACGTTATGAGGGCTAAAGTTAAAGTTATAAAACCTTTCCAGTAAAACAGGACTTGTTGATGAAAGGCAGAAAGCTTCATGGGTAGTTAAGAAATTTCAAAATCACATTTTAACAAAAAATAAACGCCCCCCAATTTCTCAAAAATCATTGATGGCAATGCAAGCCATATCTCCTTGTTTTTTAGGAATTATTGAAGCCACTTAGTTTATAGGACACCATTCATTATGTCAGAATCAATCATTTTAATTCCTCCTTCATCATATCTTTAAGCAGATCACCTTTTCTTATGTAATGAGGCTTGTTTTTCCAAGTAAAATTAATGTTTAATTTGTTAATTTCTTTTGTACTATTGGAGGGTAGAGCCAAAGAATTAACTGGATAGATTAATCAGGACATAAATCCCATTTTAGCTAATAATGTTCTTCCAAATAAAGTAAGATCTCTTTGCAGCAAGTTATTCAATATTTTTTTGGATTTCTCAATGATACTTTGCATGTTAGTTTTATTTCTGGAATCTAAACATTTGGTTATCCACGCTCCCAAATAACGAATTTCTTTTTTAACCAGTATATTATATAATAAGGTTTGGTGGGAGCTTTGGATGCTCACAAGTTCACATTTGTCTAAATTCAGACATAGACCAGAGGCTTTAGAAAAAAATTCAACCCCCTGCAAAGCTACAGGGATTTGCTGTTGGCTTTTTAAAAACTGTTGTATCATCTGCTAACTGACTTATAATTAGTTTATGTCCATTAATATCTAATCCTTCCACTTTGGAGTACTTAATAAACGTTGCCAGTAATTCAGTACCTGTAATAAACAACAACGGTGACGGACTACAGCCTTGTTGAATCTGGGGCGTGTGCCTTCTGGAAGGCAAACACAGCTATTAATATCTTTGTATAATATTTTAATGATGTTTAGAAACTTGTGATCAAGACCAAAATGTTTAAAAGTATCAAAAATAAATGAATGCTCAACCGAGTCAAAAGCTTTACAGAATAACCGTCATCCTCAATCAAATGACTATAATCAGTGAGGTCCAGAACCAAGCGGATATTATTATGGATCGATCTAAGTTTAAGAAATCCTGATTGAGTATTACTAATAATTTCTGACAAACCTGATTTTAATCTAGTGGCCAGGACAGTTGTAAGAATTTTATAATCTGTATTAAGAAGAGTAGCAGGTCTAGGATTATTTATTAATCTTTTGTCCTTTCCTGGTTTAGGTATTAATTAAATAATGCCCTGCTTCATTGTTGTCATGAGTTCCTTGTTAAGGATACATTCATTTATAGCCTGAAAAGAAGAGATTTAAATTCTTCCCAGAAGTGTTTGTAAAAATTTGCTGTTGTACCGTGAGGGCCATGTGAACGATCAGATGCAATCTTTTTAATAACACTCCCCAATTCTTCCAGTCTTAAATCATCCTCACATAAATCTCTGAATGTATCATCAATTTTTGGAATTTTTATCTTCACAGCCTCAAAACAATTCTTCACATTTTGTTCACTGTATTTAGATGAATAAATATGGGTAAAAATAGAACATTTCCCTTGATATTGTTTTAGGATCAACACATTCAACACCATTAATTAACAGAGAAGAGGTGGAGTTTTTTTCTTGTCTACGTTTTTCTAAGTTATTGAAATATGATGAATTTTTTTCCCTTCCTCAATCCACTGGGCTCTTGACCTCAGATATGCTCCCTGTGCTTTTCGATAGACGCAGATGTGTGGGGGGATTTTCTTTGACGTCTCTGACAGTCCGGGACCATACCACGCTCACACTGCAGGGGGCAGTATAGAGATTTGTACCGGATGAGTTAAATTCCCGCAGAGGAAGAAGAAGAACAACCTTCCTGTGAGGTTATGAAAGCTTCTCTGATCCGCTGAAGTCCTCCGGCTCCTGCTGCTGCTTCTAATGCGTCACTGCGAATGGAGTTGGACAAGTTCTGCAGCGCGGACGGTTCCGACCCGTTCTGGGTGAGTGTCTCTGACGGCCCGTCCTCTTTAACGTCCTGTAGGGTTGTTAGCTGCCGGTAGCCGGCTCATGCTAGCAGGGTTCAGCCTGCTGAGGACTTGGTGTCCCTGCTGAACCTCCGCAGCACCTCTGAGGATGTCGTGCAGTTTGTGATACAGACTGAAAACTGCAGCCACTCAGAAAGTTCCTCAGGATGAGAAGAAGGACCACTGTAGGTGGAGAGCAGTGGGTCACAAAGTCTCCATCAGGGCCATAAGTTTTGGGACAGTGACCCAGTGTGTTCTAATGGTGCCTCTGTACACCACCACAGAGGACTTGAACTCAGTCAGTCCAAATGAAGTGCAGACTTTCAGCTTTAATTTAAGGCTTTGACTAAAGGTTTACAGTAACTGTTTAGGACTCAAAAGTAATTGGACACCTGGAACTCCCGGTGAGGTCCTCAGATCTGTGGATGCAAGTGAAGGAGGCCATCATTAGTCTGCAGGACCAACGTAAACCTGTCAGAGAGAGCAAAACCTATAGGAGGGGCCGAAACAGCAACCTGCTACATTCTTGAAAGGAAGGAACAGACGGGCCACGAACAGAATACACACAGAGCAGCTTTCAGTTACTGAAGGCAGAGACCCACAAACACGCAGCAACTGAAGGCAGCTGCAGTAAAGGCAGGGCATCTACAGGGAGGAAACAGCATGTGGTGACGTCCATGGGTTCTAGACTTAAGGCAGTCACTGACTGCAAAGGATTTTCATCCAAGTATCAAAGACAGTCCTTATATTTAACATTATGTTAGCTTGTCCCATTACTTTTGAAGCCTCTGAAAAATGGAGGATGGTGTTTAAAATGTGTGTAATTCCTAAACAGTTAATATAATCCTTCGATCAAAGGCCTCGAATTAAAGCTGAAAGTCTGCACTTGAGTCAGGTTTGATTTGAACTGTACAGCACTGGTTTACAGACACGGCGTCAGAAAGATGTCCTTGTTCTAGACCTGACTGTAGTGTCCCTTGGAGTGCGTTGAAAGACTCTCAAGTGGTATTTGTATTTTTTCTAGAGTACTGTAAAACCTCTCTTTTCTGTATTGTGCATGCTCAGTCAGGTTACAAAGTGTAAGAGCAGAGATATGAATCCCGTCCGTGGTCCCGCTGCTGCGCCCCACACACCAAAGTCAGATTCTAAAACAGAGGTCACTAACAGGTGGACCGTGGTCCGGGTCCAGAAGCTGTCCCATACAGATCCAGACCTCCAGCTGGAACAGAAGCTCATAATTTAAAACCTGACATGGTGCTTCTGTTTTAACTGGCACAGCTTTTGTAGTCTTTACAGTAGTGAGACCTGCTATGATGTATGGTTTGGAGATGGTGACTCTGACAAAAAGACAGGAGGTGGCACAGCTGAAGATGTTGAGATGTTCACTGGGAGTGACCAGGATGGACAGGATTAGAAATGAGTCCAACAGGAAAGGAAAACGGAGTGATGAAATAGTCTATAGAAAATAGAGAAAGGATAGACAGGTTGACAGATGAGGTCAGGCAGGAGTCTCTGTGGACTATGATGTTCACAGTCGACATTGTGATCTGTAGTGAGAGTAGGGAGGAGGCGGAGGAGAGCCTGGAGAGGTGGAGGTATGCACTGGAGAGAAGAGGAATGAAAGTCAGTAGAAGCAAGACAGAGTACGTGTGTGTGAATGAGAGGGAGGCAGGCGGAACGGTGAAGATGCTGCTATGATGTATGGTTTGGAGACGGTGGCACTGACAAAAAGGAGGTGGAGCTGGAGGTAGCAGAGATGTTGAGATGTTCACTGGGAGTGACCAGGATGGACAGGAATGGAAATGAGTCCATCAGAGG
>VUQH01089555.1:13533-32082 GCA_015106775.1 Etroplus canarensis | reverse complement strand
ATACTATTTCAACTTTTATCTTGAAATACTATTTCAACTTTTTTCAAAATACTTTTTTGACTTTTTTCTCAAAATACTATTTCAACTTTTATCTTGAAATACTATTTCAACTTTTTTCAAAATACTTTTTTGACTTTTTTCTCAAAATACTATTTTGACTTTTTTCTCAAAATACTATTTTGACTTTTTTCTCAAAATACTATCTGACTTTTTTCTCAAAATACTATTTTGACTTTTTTCTCAAAATACTATTTTGACTTTTTTCTCAAAATACTGTTTTTAATTTTTTTCAAAATACTATTCGACTTTTTTCTCGAAATATTTAGACTTTTTTCTCAAAATGCAAAAAAAAGAAATAAAAAAGTGCTTCTATTTTTAGTTTTTAAATGGCCCTAATCCTTCCTATCCACTGGAAGCAAAAGCTGTCACTGCGCGTGACACGTGCAGAACAGAGAGGACGTTCAGCAGGTGTGCGCGTGCAGTACGTGGGTGAACATGTCCACGGAGCCTCGCGCTGAGGACCCCTCAGCAGCCTCAAACTGCTGAACGTGAGACTTCCTGTTTCTTACAGTACTGTACAGTACGGGGGGGATGCGCGTTGCATTGTGGGGGTACAAACAGCGCAGAAAGGACAGCGGGGAGCACAAAGGAATAAAAAAACCCAGCACCTCGGCAACTTTTGCCACCAGGCTGCGGGGATGTGAATTCCTGCGGGCGTTCATGAAAGCCTGACTTTTGTCGGCCGGCAGGAGAAGAGGAATGTGAAGCGAGCGGCGCGGAGCGGAGGGCGCACCGCTGCTTTTTGTCGGCGGAGCTGTTCGCAACCCGAGGCCCAGCCGTCATCACAGGCCTCACCCGAGGAGGTAAGCTCCCTCCGTGCGGGGGTGGGGGTGCCCGATAACGCCGGGCGCGCCGCGGTCACCCTCGCACGGCCGCTTTGTTGTCTCCCCGCCGGTAAGGGTAGAACGGACCGACTAACGGCGCCGTGCTGTGTCAGCGATCGCTAGCATGGTGGCTAACAGCCGTTAGCTCCCGTGGAGCGGCTGCATCAAAGAGCGCAGGCTTACCTACAGCCAAAGCGGAAACGGGCTGAGCGCGCTTCACAATAAAAGCGCCACGCTGAAACCGCTCCGGCTGTGTGCTCTGTGTTGCCTTGGCAGTATTCATGTACGTTTATGTAGAGTGGGACAAACGCAGGAAGCACAGCTCTGTCTCAAAGGACACCGCAGGTTCATTAGTAGATGTTAATGACACTTACGTGTAAACGACGGCGACTACAAAGGGTTATAATAATGTAATAATTAGTCATCGTCGCCCAGGTTGTAGGTAACAACTGTAATACAAGCAGAAATGCTAATCCGTATCTCCGCGGCTTTTATTTTGACAGTGCCAGTCACCTCCTGGCTGACTCAGCGCGTCAGCTTGACTCTGTTAGCTGGTGTTTGCTAAACTGTGATTGTTGTTGCGAACATGTTGGTGTTGGAGCATCTTGTCTGTTTCACACACACACACACACACACACACACACACACAGCCCTTTTGCTGTGTGCTGTTGCCCAGCACTGGTGCTCACTTTATTTGTACGTGACACACAAACCCTGGAGAGATTTCCAAACCTCACACATCAATATGTTGTTTACTAGGGAGCATAGAAAACATATGAAATGTTAAAAGTGAGATATTTTACTGTTTATTGACAAATACTAGCTCATCTTGAATTTGATGGCAGCAGCACGTCTCAAAAAAGTTAGGACAGGGCTATGTTTACCACTGTGTAGCCTCCCCTCTTCTTTTAACAACAGCCTGTGAACATCTGGTAAGGGTCCTGTCACATCATGACAAGGCATCCAAATCACTCTGAAGCACTGACATACACAGAACAGTGATGCTATACGGACATATACATAACATATTGCTAACACATATTGAACGTATTAGCAGCGAATGCTAGTGTATTGCCAGCAGTCACAACTTTGAAGCCCATTTATACCACTTCCCTTAAACACAGCACATACGCCATTATATGGTAGCTGTATGTTATGAAAATGTTCAGTACAACTGGATCACGTCAAACTCATCTACAAACGTCAGTATGCATTGGAGGTAAGTTGGATATATGTTACAGATAGGTTAAAAACACGTTACTCATAGGTTATTAATGCGTTTTGTACGCTAGACATTATCCCCACATATTTCAACATATGAGTAAGGTGAGTCACCATACGCCTGAAGTACCTGCAACATGTGGCCTGCATATGCGGGTGTGAGCTATACGCCGGCATACGTTGGAAAATTTGTGCATGCTTAAAATTTTCCAGCAACCTCGCCGTACTACAACGTATACCGGCGTGCTTCGGCGCACTCTTAACTTAAACAAAACTTCGCAATCACGCCATGGACGTACGCCAGCGTATTTGCAGATTTTTTTTCATACTTTGGCGCACGCTTGTTAAATCATCGGTGTGTGACGAGGGCTTAACTGACACAGGATTCCAGTTGCTTAAAAGCCCCGGTTCTTCTTTGTCATTTCATGATGCGCCAAAGGTTTTCAGTTGGTGAAAGGTCTGGACTGCAGACAGGCCAGCCCAGCATCCGGACTCTTCTACTGCTAAGCCATGCTGTTGGAATAGCTACAGTATGCGGCTTAGCATTGTCTTACTGAAATATGCAAGCCATTCCCTGATAACGACGCCGCCTGGAGGGGAGCATAGGTCTCCGTAGATCTGGATATACCTTTCCAGGTGTGCAAGTTGCCAGTTCCGTAGGCACTCCCATACCATCAGAGATGCAGACTTTTGAACTGAGTATTAATAACAAGCAAAAGCCTCTTGATCATGTTCACATATGGCTTCTTCTTTGCTTGATAGAGCTTTAACCTGTATTTGTGGACGGCACGGACAACTGTGTTCACAGACGATGATTTGTGGAAGCGTTCCTGAGTCCATGCAGTCATTTACGTGACAGAATCATGTCTGTTTGTGATGCAGTGCTGCCTGAGAACCTGACGATCGCCAGCATCCAGTATTGATTTTTGGCCATTTCCCTTGCACACAGAAATGTCTCCAGGTTTTTAGAATCTTTTGACGATATTATGTAGATGATCCGATATTCAAAAGTCTTTGCAATAGAGCATTATTCTGAAATTGCTCCACAATTTGTAGACACAGTTTGTGGCAGATGGCTGAACCTCTGCCCATGTTTACTTCTGAGAGACTCCGCCTCTCTAAGGTGCTTTTTTTTTATACAGAGTCACATGACTGGCCTGTGGACCATAAACTTTGTTTCTTTTTAGTACCACTTACTTTTCCAGCTTTTTGTTGCCCTGTCCAACTTTTTTGAGATGTGTTGCTACCATCACATTCAAGATGAGCTGGGATTTTATATGAATTAGTAAAATGTCTCAGTTTTCTATATTCTTTTGTGAATAAAATTGTTTTTATTCATGATCTATGCAGCATTCCAGCCTCTTTGAAATTGGGGTTGTAAAAAAAAAAAAGTATACTGTATGTACCAGGCTGGAAGGTACGCCTTCTCGGTCATATTACCATCATAAGCATTGTGTGGGAATTTGAAGATTTTGTTGATTTCATATCTTCAGTGTTTAATCATTTGCCTGCAAACCTGACAATGTTTTTACCCAATACCCCAAAAACCTTAGCTTTTATGAAGAAAACAAAGCCAAAGTGTTATGTGTGTATGCTTGTGAAGCACAACAAATTAACTATACTGAATTTAAGAAAGTGCCTAAAGGAAATATCTATGTTTCCTCCTTAAGTTTTCTTTAAAAGTTTATTTCCTGACTCACTGGCTGTAAAACCCAGTGTTGAAGCTTTACAGTGGGGTAAATCAGAGCATTGTTTTTTGGAAGAGTTGCCACAAAGTAGCCTTGCTGAAACATCTGTTTATATAAATAAATATAAACATTATATACTTATATTTATTGTGTTCTACTCTGTTCCCTGCATATGAAGGTGTGGCTGCTCTGCAGTTTCTTTATACCTGCAAAACGACAAAGATTTCTCATTTCTGTTTGAGCAGGAAAAAACCATCTAACTTTCAAGTACTTTAAATTTTGATGACTTTGACACAAAAGAATCATTTAAAAGCTTTTGTTCCGCTAGAGCAGTGGTTCTCAAACTTTTTCAGTGATGTACCCCCTGTGAAATATTTTATCAACCGGAGAAAAGTGTTTTTAGTTGAAAAAAAGACGTAAAACTCAGCACTGTAGCATCACTGTCTGATTTACTGAACTTTATAACTGTGCAAAACGTTGCTCATCTATAGAGGTCTGTTTTGAACAATTTGAGATAAAAATATATGAAAAAATCACTTAAAACTTGTTAAGAAAGAAATATTTGACTTATGAATAAAGATTTGTGCAAATTAAAATAATTATCAACTTAAAGTGCCCTCTTATGGAGTTATAATAAAGATCTTTTTTCAAATTGAATTTGTGAACTTAATTATAAATAGTTCTTTACAGAGAATCATGAACATACTCATGCACAGAAGACATTTAAAAAAGAAATAAATTTAAATACAGTTATCTTAAAATATCTTCTTTTAGGATCAAAAATGAGACTGACATCTTAAAGTTACAAACGGTCAATACTTTTTAACACGTTTTGGCTTCTGGCTGCTGTTGGCTAATTTCGGCCCGCAGAAACAACGTAACGCCATGGCTGGTTTGCAACTCGTCGGTGTAAATCCCGTTAAAACAGATTCTTCTGAATACTGCCGTAATTTTCCCGGCTCTGGTTACACCTTCTTTGCTACTTTTGCCTCGGTGTTTTCAGTAGCTTTGCTGCTAGGCTTTAAAAATGGCTCCATTGTGTCAGTTCTTACGGCAGCAGCGTGTGACAGGTGATGAGCTACGTGCCAGGCTGGGTTAAACCATCCCGGCATGGGGGACACTCGGGTTTTTTAGGGTAATGAAATTAAAAAGCTTACTGAATATTAAGTTATTTTTTAAAACTTTTGGACTATTGGAATATTTATTAAATAACTAATTTAAAGGATCTTATATATCATGTACCACCTGGAGTGCCTACAAGTACCCCCAGGCGTATGCGTACCCCTAGAATTCTCCTATAGGTTTCAGTGTAGAATTCTTTGTGTCTCCTCTTTATATTGTCTCTGGTAGGAGGGAAAAGGCCCAGGATTAGTAAACAACATATACACTCATGACCACTTCATTAGGTATACCTGTTCAACTGCTTGTTAACACAAGCGTCTAATCAGCCAGGTCAAGAAGGCCTGCTGATGTTCAGAATAGGGAAGAAAGGTGATTTAAGTAATGCTGGTTGTGTTTGTGCCAGACGTGCTGCTCTGAGTATTTCAGAAACTGCTGATTTACTGGGATTTTCCCACGTAGTCATCTCTAGTGTTTACAGAGAAAGGTCAGAGGAAGAGAAACTTTCCAGTGAACATGCCTTTGTGATGTCTGAGGAGAATGGCCAGACTGCTTCGAGTTGACAGGAAGGCAACAGTAACTCAAATAACCGCCCAGTACAACCAGAGTATGCAGAAGAGCACCTCTGAACACATGACACATTGAAACGTACGAGTTACAGCAACAGAAGACCACCACTCCTGTCAGCTAAGAACAGGAAACTGAGCTTACAGTTTCCGCAGGCTCATCAAAATTGGAAAACAAAAGATTAGGAAAAGGTTGCTGGTTTCATCAGTCTGGATTTTTGACATTTGGATGGTAGGGTAGGAGTTTGGCAACATGAAAGCATGGATCCATCCTGGCTTATATCAGTGGTTCAGGCTGGTGGTGGTGTCAAATACTGGCTCATTTTAGTGCCAGATGAGCATTGTTTGAACACTGTTGTTGCTGACCATGTCCTTCTCTTTATGACCACAGCGTACCCATCTTCTGATGGCTGCTTCCAGTAGGAAATGCTCAGATAATTTCAAACTGGGTTTCTGGAACAGCTCTCAATCTGCAGAGGGCACCTTTGGGATGTGGTGGAACGGGAGATTCGCATTATGGATGCGCAGCCCACCAAATCTCCAGTAACCGCCTGATGCTATCGTGTTAATATGGACAAAATCTCAGATGAACGTTTCCAGCACCTTGCTGAATCCGTGTCACAAAGAATTAAGGCGGTTCTGAAAGCAAAAGGTAGTCCAACCCAGTACTAGCAAGGTGTAACTAATGAAGTGTGTGTGTGTGTGTGTGTATAAAAACTCCATGACTGACTTTCCCAAGAATCTGTATCTGCCTGTATTCTTTAAGGAGTATTTGTGCAATATGGTCTTTTTAGTGTGAAATGCCTCATTGCCCTCTGAGGTTGATACACTTTAAAGAACATTCCTTTTAACAGCATAATAGAGATGTTTTAGCTAAATAAATTCTCTGACAGGAGACATTATAGCCGTGTAAAAACCCCATGGTGGAATTAAATCTCTTTTTCTAATATGCCCTGTTTGCTGGTTCAGACTCCTGTTGCGCCACCACAGCCCAGGTCTATAATTCACTTTACCTTTACTGGGCCAACATAGCCCAGGAGTATTTTCCTTTGGTCTGACTGTGTGAAGGAGTGCGCGCTCTCCCTGCGAGAGCCCCTTCACTTGAGCTTTTGTTTGATGGAAAATCTCATGCCTCAGAGAATCCACATGTCTCGCAGACAGCTGCTTGAGCGTCCTGTAGTGCGCTGGCCTCCACATGGGTCTGGCTCGCGTCGCTGCGCATCTGCTTTGATTGTTGTTACATAACTTGGCATTTTGTCCTCCGCGTTCCCTACCCCTGCCTGCTTTCACCCCCACCACCCAGCCTCCCGTCCCGTCAGAGAGCACCTTTGAATTTGTTTCTGCCTTTACCTACACAGAACGTTTGCCTTTTTCACTCTGTCTCTACCCTGGACCAGGTGTTTTGCACAGACATATCTGACAAGTTATTTTCTTTCTGTACTTTTGATTGTTAGTGAAATGGTTCAGTGAGTCATCTTTGGTTCCACACCTGATTATTTGACAGCTAAATCTGGATATTGTTTAATCAGGTAATCAGTAGACAAGCTGACATTGACTTAAACAAACAATAATTATGTTGTGTATTTGCCTGGGGTTAATGTGGGCCATTAAAAAGTCTGAAAAAGCCTAAATTTTTTTTTTTAAAAAAGCTCTTAAAATGACTTATGTTCCCTGGAAATTTACTTCAAGGTACTAAATTTGGAGATGGTGTATTTAAGACTCCCAGCCAATAAGATTTGGTTTTGAAGCTGTCGCAGGTTGAATGTTACTTGCTCAGGATTGCTGTTCATTTGTTGTCGCACACATTTATTTTTTTAGGACGTAGTAGGGTGGGCAGACAAACTAAGGGGCATTGGGCTGATAAAATAAGGTGGTCATGTACTGGTTCGTGAGTAACTTCTCAGTAGCATCAGGGACGTTCTACGTAGCAGAGGTTCTTAAACTGTGGGATGACACTGCTGCAGGTGGGGCGCAGGCAACCAGGTGAAAAATGTCAAACTAAAGTGTAAAGATCAGATTTTTTTTTTTTTAGAGGAAAAAGAAACAAACAAGAGGTTGCTGATGCTGTTGGGCTGGGGTTATGCACCTTTATTTAAGTAAAATTCAGTGTGGATCCTTTTTTTTATTGCTGTGATTGATAAAACTGTTTAGCTTGCATTTTTGAGTGGATGTACTCTTTGTGACTTCTGAAGTGGGGCGTGTTTGATAACCATAGTATTAAAGAAGACAAATATAATCCTGACAGTGCACGGCTGACTTCAAAGGCACTCACTGTAAAACTAAAATAGTTTACAGCCTCCAGGAATTAATTAAAGCTGTCAACAGATTGTGAAAAGACAACTGCTGTGATGTTGAGTCCAAAACATCTTTGTATTTGGTTTTTGAAATTAGCTTGGAATGATTCCATAGTCCAGCTGACCTTTTGTCTAAGACGAATTTGTTCTACAAGACGGTGTTGTGAGTCAGTGTGTAGCGTTACGTGTACTCCGAATCTGTCAGGCGATGAGGAGGAATCGCGATGGAGCGAGAGACGTGGAAGGACAGGTGTTGTAGCGAATCAGAACACAAACAGGGCCCCGAAACACTTGGAAACATAGTGGGTGAGACAGACTGAGACTGCAGGGATTCCCACGTCCAACATGAAGAGAAAGATCATACCAGCCAGAGAGCAGCGAGTCACAGTGAACTTACAGCTATGGATGATTAAGCCTGCAGTAATTAATCAGTGGACATAAGTAGACAGATATCAGCTGAATGGGTAAAAAAGGATTTCAGTGATTAGAGTTATCATTAGCTTATTAGTTTTTTGAGCCGGTTTATGTGTTGCTAACAATAATTTAACAGCAGCTTAAACCAGTGTCACCTAGTGGTGAAATTTGTAGTTAAATTCTGCACATTGTGATTACAGTTTACACCATTAAACCACATGACTAAATGCAAACTAACCATAAACAATGTTATACTTGAAAATCTAATTATCTTCCTATAGGAGAACAATAAGGCTACTCAAGCATAGAAAAATCTCCGTGGTTGTTTTGGTCGGTATTGTAATCTTAGTGATTTGACACAGTTATCCATTAGCTTAACGGAGCTCTTAACATGTGCATTAATACAGTCTTGTTTCTGAATTTTAAATGTAAATCAAATGGAAAACAGATGCGTGACAAACAGAGGTAGGGGTGATGGTGAACACAGCTTTTTCTGGTAGGGAGTTGAGCTCAGACTGGGGGGGTTTTCGACTGCAAAGTCTGTCTTAGAAGGATAACCAGACTTCCACCACAGGATGCCTGTGAAGAGATTCCCAGGTGGCAGTGAACTCACATGCCTCGAAAGACCTCTGCGGCAGCCTCCGGACGAGAAGCGGAGAGCTGGCGCTGACGGCTAACTGTCACGCACCGCAGAATGCGGACTGGATGAGAGACCCTGTGAGCTCTGGAGACTAAAGCATGTGCAGGCGACTGCTTTTAGTCCTTCCACAAATTCACCAAAATTCAGGTTTTACTGCTTCTAGAGAGCGCTCGTCTGTTGCTTTTATTCATCTTGGCGAGTTGGAGCTTTTAGGGAGGAGCAAAAACACAGCGGTGTAAAGAAAAGAAGAGCAAAAATTAATACAAGTGATCATTTTTGTCCCGAATAGCTCGTTTTTCATAACAGTTGGGGGAGCAAAATCAGAATTGACATTCAAATTCGATCAGTCGCCCAGCCATATAGGCTACACAGGCTGAGTTAGCGGTTGTAACTTGCAGGTAAAAATGAATTTTAAAGCACAAAATTCCCAGATGCTTCGGCGTAGCAGGAGGACGTGTTAGGTCTGGTATGCCTCCAGGCTTGCGGTCAAGTGGCAGAAACCCTGGACAGTAACGAGTAAGAACCACAAATCAAAGTGACCTCTACAAATTGTGTTTTCTGACCGACAGTCTGAAATCCAAAGAGATTCATTTACTGTGATGTGAGGAAAATGAACGCATCAGATACTGTGTTTAAGGGATTATTGCATTGTTGAATAGCCTGCATGACATTCCTGATATTTTAAAAGGGTCTTTAAAAAAACCACTGATTTTTGAGTTTTAACACTGTGAAGAATATACTGTGTATTAGAGATGAGCAAAGGATTTGTAAAAAATTTTCTACTGCGTCGCTTTTGCAGACTGAAGTATTTTTTGTCCCTCTCTCTCTGCAGGACACGTATCCTTTACACAGTACAAAAAGGGACTCCAACATGGGGGTGAAAACCTTCACCCACAGCTCAACCTCCCACAGCCAGGAGATGCTCGAGAAGCTCAACGCTTTGCGCAACGAGGGTCACTTATGCGACGTCACCATCCGGGTCCAAGACAAGCTCTTCCTGGCCCACAAAGTGGTTCTGGCCTGCTGCAGTGAATTTTTTCGCTCCAAACTGGTCGGCCGGCCAGAAGAGGAGGACAAGTTTGTCCTGGACCTTCATCATGTGACGGTTAGCGGTTTTGCCCCCCTGTTGGAATATGCCTACACGTCAACCCTCTCCATCAGCACGGAGAATATCATCGACGTCCTCGCCGCTGCAAGTTACATGCAGATGTTTGCTGTGGCAAGCACGTGTTCGGAGTTCATGAAGTCGAGTATTCTCTGGAGTCCCGGTAACAACAGTAACAACAACAACATGGCAGCAGACAAACCGCACGAATCGGCACCCGAGAGCGCCTCGTCAAACTGTGCCCTGACGCCACTGGATGGCAGTGTGTCGCCGGTGTCTTCAGACTGCAGCGTGATGGAGAGAAATGTTCCCATATGCCGTGAATCACGACGGAAACGCAAAAGCTTCGTCACAATGGCATCCCCTGAGAGCCCGCTCAAATGCACTACACAGATGGTCACCACCTCCCCTCAGATCCCCAATCCATCGCCCTCGTTCTCAGACAGCGCAGCCCAGCCTGTGGAGTCCTCACTAGCCTTCCCGTGGACTTTCCCATTCGGCATTGACCGGCGGTTTCACTCGGACAAATCAAAGCTCCCGGAGAGCCCTCGCTGTTTAGAGCAGGGCACCTCGGGGACCTCGGAGGTCGTGGTCGGCCGTCGGCTCAGCGACTTCCTGACGTGTGAGAGCTCAAAAGCGGTGTCGTCGCCCGTGGCAGCAGAGGAGGAAGACGTAAGGGTGAAGGTGGAGCGCCTCAGTGATGAGGAGGTCCAAGAGGCATCATCACAGCCAGTCAGTGCCTCGCAGAGCTCGCTGAGTGACCAGCAGACGGTGCCAGGGAGTGAACAGGTCCAGGAAGAGCTGCTTATCAGTCCACAGTCCTCCTCCATAGGTGAGCACTGTTCTCCTCGCTGCTCCTCGTTTTCTGCATGTTTAATGACGTCTAATGACGCTTTACATGTACATTATTATACTTGGGTAAAAAATATAGTTAAAGTAGCATATCAGTGTGCATTTGTTACTGAAATAATCACTGGTATAATGGAGACTGTGTCCTGACCCAGTTAACACAGTGTTGCTTTGTAAAGCGCGCAGTCGAACCTGCCTCATCCTGCTCCCAAAGCTGCCTCCCCACCCACTGGATTTTTATTTGTATTGGTCTCAGTGGAAAGTTTTATTGTCCAGTGGCCCAAATGCTGCTTGAAAGGCTTTCCACAAATAAAAGAAAATGGAAACATTCGTCATTTTTTCCGAAACTGTTGAATAGCACAGTGCTTTGTTATCCAGCAGCATCAGTCCTTAAACAGGGGATTAGCCTTCAAAGAGATAAAGTATATTAGTTTAACCCCGTCCAAGATGTCATGCTTTAGGCTTTATTCTCTTCTCAGAAATTCTGCAAACAGCCGCCATGAGTAATTTTTCTCCTTTCTCTTCCCAGGGTCGATGGATGAGGGCGTGTCAGAGGGCTTGCCATCAATGCAGAGCACCTCTAACGCTGGAGGACATGCAGAAGATGATGAGAGGTATCACGATTTGTTTGAACTCGCAGTGAATAAGTCATAAGCTACAAAGAACATATAGACACGGACCTCATGACTGAGTGTCTGGGCCACACCTGGTTAGACGATGAATTAAGATGTCATGTTGAAATGATGCACTGTAATATAAAGAACGCTGGCTGTATATCGTAAAAGCCTCGAGCTACAAATGTGTGATAAATTTTCTGTGAGCGCCAGCATGGCCTATAAACAGGAAATCTGTGAGCGTCAAACGTTAATCAATCTGACGCATATCAGTAACATCACTAACCACAGTCTCAGCCGAGGTATTACAAATGAAAACGTGACGTAATTCAGGAGGAATAATAAGACAACGAGGAGACTGGAAAGTCATTTTATTGGCATATCTGAGTGAGTGTCACGCGTGAGATAGCTTTTTATACCCACATAAACACACATGAGTTAGGGTTGTGCTAACACGATGATTTCCCACGTTTTCCTGTTGCTGCATTAAAGGTCTCATATCTCACCATTTTACGTCATATTTTTGTTAGTGTCACGTGTCCCTAGAAGGTTTCAGCTAACCATCATAAACATAATCCAACATAATCCAGAGTTTTCGGTTCTTCAGGTGACGGGAGAACAAGAAAGTGGTAGTGTGCGTATTTTTAGGTTATATTTAAGAGTGTTTTCATCACTTTACTTGCCATCTACCAGCACTTTTAGGTGTTTTGCTGAAGCCATAATATTTGTTGTAACTGTATGCCCACCAGATACCACTGACGAAAATCCAATGAACACAAACTTCACCTCAGAGGACACGGTTATCATGTGACTCTGGTGTTCAACACATCAGTCTGATATAGAGTTAATTAGGACTGTCAGACGATTAAAAAATGTAATCAGATTAATCACAGGCAGCTGTGGATTCATTTACATTAATAACGATTAATACCCGTTCACTGAATATTTGTGGGGGCAAAAAGACTCAGAAGGTGATAAATACACTTAAAATGTGTTTTATTTATTGTAACAGACTGCAAAATAAAAATAAAGCATACCAACCACATTTTTTTCTTTTTTTTAAATCAAGTATCCATATTAATGTGGCCCTCTTACTCATCAGACTAGCCTGGTTATGTTATTGGAGCAGAGCTAACCGCTCCTTATGCACAGTTTTACCTGCGACTGATAATCCCGACTAATCTGTGCTTCGAGTCGATGTGGTACTTTAAGATGGAAGTGCTTCGCTGAAACAAAAACTCCTTCCTGCAGAGTGCGGACTACTTTACGTCGGTCGATTGTTCCGCCTTTTTTTTTTTTAAAAAACTCAGACTTCCCATCAAGAAGGCCAATATGAACCGTCATGACTGAGTTGATTCTGCTGCCAGATAGCATTGGAGCACCAATCCACACCAGTGAGTGGAATTGTGGGATTTTTGAGTCATTGTGGGTTAATTGCATTAAAATTTTTAAATCAGATTAAGCATGCAAATTAGTTAAAACCCTCTGGAGTCGACAGACAGATCCAAATCACAAAGTCACATGACGTAGCTGCAAGACGCAGCCTTGTCGAGTCTCCTTTACAGCTTGTGTTGAAAGTTCAGGCTTGAAGCTGTAGACCAGTTTTTAAATGGTGGTGACGGGCCAGCTAAAACCAGACTTATGAGAAATAATGTGCGCCATGATTTGTTTGTGCATGTGTGTTTGGAGCAAGAAATGGAAAGGAAGGAAGGAAGGAGAACGTTGGCCAGAAAAAAAAATCACACCCCTCGCCCTATTGGTAGAAAAATACACCACTTGAGCCAATCAAAAAAAAAGGACTTTTGGTTTCTAAGGGATTGGGGAAAGTTTTGGGAGTGATGGCAGTGAAAGAGAGCGAGAGGTAGAGAGATATAGAGAGATGGTGAGATTTGAGAGATTTGTGACATTGTAATGTGTCCCTGTGTGTTGTAATGCGTCCTTCTGTGTGTTACAGTGTGTCCTTCTGTGTTGTGGTGTGTCCCGTGTATTGTAGTGAGTCCCTGTGTGTTGCGGTGGACAGAAACTGTTTCTTGTGTAACAAATAATTTGTGTGGCATCTTATTGTGACACCTGATTGTTTTGTAAATAGTTGTACAAAAAAACTCCTGACACATTGCCTGCATTTTAATGTGAAAAGTTGTTAAATAACTTTGTTTTTTTGCTAAATTTGTACATAATTTTTTTTAAAATTTACACTTTATATTTTCATTCTGAGTTATAAAAATGGTTCATTAAACATGTTTGTGATTTTCAGAGTAAAAAGGGAAAAAAAAAAAATCAAACTTGAAACTCGGATTTTACACTTTTGTGTGATTTTAGCTCCAGTGTGTTAATACAGTGTGTCAAAATGAAAAAAAATAACTGGAACGCTAACAGTGCGGCTGTGCTGAAAAAAATCACAACGCAAGGCAAGATTAACAGTTTTTAAGGTGAAATATAAAGATAAAATCAAAAGTAGTCAAAAATGGCCAATTATACCCGAGACTACAGAGGGTTAAGTAATCAGTGCCATAATTAAATAATAAATCAGCTGGATGACTGGACTTTTACTCCTAAAATAGCAGAGCCTCTCTCATGCCATTTTCACGCTTTACAAATGAGGCAAAATGGTTTCGGTCACTGCTAATGTGCACTGAGAGTCATGTGTCTCTACAAGAAAGGGACATTGGGGTATCAAAAAGGAAAAAGGAAAGAAAGAACGGAGAGGGAGAGAAAGCAAACTGAGCCAAGTCCTCAGGCCTACTCAACCAAATTACTGTCATTTTAGTGACGTGGTTTCATGAGCACAAGAACTTGGTACGCTCATTTAAACTTTGGCAATTATCAAGGTAATTATATTATTTACAGCGGGGGGTCCCCAGCCCCCGGTACTGGTCCGTGGCTCATTTGGCACTGGTGGTTAAAATGATGTTTCCCACATCAGCGTCACAAACCCTCAAACCTGCTTCGGCGACACTGAGACAACACACCCAGAGTTAACAGACAAAGCGCTTGGGAGTTTTTTTGGAAAGGAAAAACAGTTACTGAAGGCCGCCACTTCGGTAAACCACGTCACTGTCTTCCACCACCCCCAGATGGGACCGTCTAGTCGCAGGGGAACACGCCCCGGGCTCCCACTGACTCTGCATTATGGTGAGTTGGTATTGCAGAGCAGAATCAGTGTAACCGCCTGACATAAAGTGTTAACTGCTGCATTCAGATCACAGACTATGAACTGACAGAGGTCTTCCGTTATTGGAACCCCCCGTGCCTCTACCCAGTCTGCGGAAAAATTTTCATGCATGAAACAAAAACGGTTGGGGACCGCTGATTTACAGTATTACGGTGTGCCTCGGGGACGCGGTGTGTGACCCCTGATGTGCCTCAGCACAAAAAAAAGGCTGAAAACAGCACGAAGCTGTAAGACGGTTAACCTAATCTGCTGCAGTCTTATAGAGAGATGATGTGATAGAGGACGGTGGAAGTCAAGAGAGGACAGAAAAAAGGATGCCCTGAGGTTCATGGGAAGGATGAAGAGAGGACACATTTGTCTGATTGTAACTAATCACTTTTTTACACTGTAGGTTAGGAAAGACGGTTCTTTCTTGTCTGTTTCTGCACATAAATCAAAGTGAAGTTGTCTTTATTATGCAGTACAGTAAGTATAAGTACTGGAAAACTGAGGCTGATTTAAGCTTTTTTTATTTATACCATGGGAATCTTAAATACTTAAATAAAAATGAAGGCAATAATACACCCTGAAGCTTGGCACTCCAAACAAAACTCACTGGACCATGAAGTAAATGTGGACCGCAGCATGCTGAGGGGTGAAATGCGGAGAGATTTTAAACTGTGCAGACTTCTGGACGTATCATGAACGTGGTACGAGACCAGCTCGTTACTGGCTACTCCAATACACTACAGGCTGCTGTATGAAGCCGCTGGCTCAACTGTTTGTTAAAAAAAAAAACAATTAAACGTTGCGTGAGAGTTACAGATTAAAATTAAGCTCATGTATAAGACCCAGAGTCAGGCTTTAATTGTGTTTGTGATGACAAAGAAAAATGACAGACCGTCGAGCGTGATGCGCATTTACATTCCAGATCTAAAGCAACGCCCTGTGTCGCCTCAGCGGGGCCACGAAGGGGCCGATGTCGTGTATGCTGGACCCAGCGACAAACTCTTAAAGAACGACACAAGACTCAGGTCTTTTACAGAAGACGACAGTCTGCTTTGGTTTCTAAATACGACAGGTTATCCTGTTAATTCATTTCCTGAAGTGGGAATTTTCAGGGACGGGTGTATCTGATTACACGATTCACCTGTGCTTATGATTCAGACGGTAACTTTACTTGTTTTTGCATGTAGATAGCTGGTACTTTGTGAAGCTTCATATCATCAATAAGCTGCAAAAGCTACGCCCTGATGTGGAAGAATAATCAACTGAACTGAAAACTGTTTCATTGTGCGTGCGACTCCTCCGCACATCACACACTGATGCCAGGAACGCATGCCAGGGATCAGTGTGACACTTCCATGAGTAAGCGGGGTCACAATGCGAGTAAGATGACTCTCACCTTACACATGCCATCACTAGTGTATGCACATATTTGGGGATTTTATAAAAGGTCAGAAGACAGAAAAGTAAAATCCAGATCACCAGTTAAACCCGACCTGCAGACTGTGTTTCTTTAGCAATCTGAGCGCGTGCCAAGTGTGCGACTTACATTGTTGTCGACTCCACTGTAGTCCATCGGTGGGTAGAGACAGAGGGCCAGGTCATCAACGCTGGGGAGAACAGAGAACACACGACACAGATTGGTTTGTGTGACTGTAGCTAATTTAAAACTTGGAACTAAATTTTCTAATTTAATCCTTAATTATGAACTTTTTGGGATAGGGACCCAAGCCCCTCTCACCATGCAGGGTTACACCAGGAAGGGCATTCAGTGTAAAAACCTCTGCCAAATTACCAATACGGATTAATCCGCTGTGATGAACCTTTAGGGAGGATACAAGGAGCAGCTGACGGTACTCCCTCTCTTTCTAAAGCACAGATGATTGATTGCCGAGGCGAGGGGTCAGTTCGTCCACCCACAGGTCACAAGAGCTTCTTGGTCTGTTGACCATCAACTGTTTGTGCAGCAGCAACCACAGCCTCCCAGACACTGTTCAGAGAGGTGCACTGTTTCCCTTCACTGTACATCACAAGTTCTCAATAGGGTTTAGGTCAGGTGAGGAAGGGGGCCGTGTCAAGGCCTTTACTGGCTAGCCACGCAGCGGAGGACTTTAATGCATGAGATGGACCATTGTTCTGCATGGTCTTCTTGAAAGATGCAGACTTTTTCCTGGACCACCGAATGAAGAGAGTGTCTTCTAGAAACTGGCAGTAGGTTTGGGAACCTGACAAGGTCCGACAAGCTCATCTTTAACCATTCCAGCCCACACCAGTACCCCACCTCCACCTTGCTGGTGTCTGATTCAGAGTGGAGCTCTGTGCCCATTGCTGATCCAGCCACGGGTCCATCCATCTGGTCCATCAAGAGTCCCTCTCATCTCATCTGTCCATAAAACCTTTGATAAATATGTCTTCACATATTTCTTGGCCCAGTCTCGGCGTTTCAACTTCTGTGCTGGTCTGTTCAGTGGTGGTCGGGTTTCAGCCTCTCTTACCTTGGCCATGTCTCTGAGCACTGAACACCTTGTACTTCCGGACACTCCAGGTAGGTTGCAGTTCTGGAATGTGACAGCACTGGAGGATAATGGCTTCCTGGTAGCTTCACGTTTGATTCTTCTCAAATCTTCAGTTCATTTGCGTCTTTTTCTCTCCGCACGTTCCTTGCGACCCTTTTGGGTATTTGCAACAAAACGTTTGATGGTTCTGCGGTCACGTTCTTATATCTTGGTGCTGCATGAGTGCTGCGTCCCTCTGAAAGATGTTTTACAGAGTTTGACTTTTCAGAGTCTGTTAGATCTCTTTTCTGGCCCATTTTGCCTGAGGAAAACAAGTTGCCTAATAATTGTGCACACCTCATATAGGGTGTTGACCTCCTAAGGCCACACCCTCCCTCATTACACAAATGCACATCACCTCGTGCTTAAATCCAATAGGCATTCATGTTTATACAGCTTGTGGTTGGAAAGTACGCGTAAAAATGATGATATGGTCAAAATACTCACTTGCCGAATAATTGCGCACGCAGTGTATGGTCACCTATTGAGTCTTCAGATATTTTATGGGTTCCTTCCATTTTCACAAGAACTGCTAAGCCTAAGAATACTGGTCTGAATTATGATGTGCATAAAAGGAGTTTGTGCGTGCCCCTCAGCCATCTCTACATAAATGTCGTTAGGTTTATTTATGGCATAACGTCTAAGCTAGGTTAGGGCCGATCACAAAATATGGCTGTTTTGAGCTGCTCTGACTTCTTAGTGGATTTTAAGTCTCATTAGTTTATGTAGTTTAGCCAACTAATGAAAAGAAAACATATCACGTTCTTTCTTTACTTCACACATTACAGTAAGCTGTAAATTTTGGTAGATTGTGAGCAGGGAGAGCTACTACATCACTGACATTGTGGTTGACACAGTTAAGGGCTTTTCACAGAGGCACTGTGTGGGTATTTGTGCCATACTTGCTCCTGTACCATCAGAGGCTTTCCAAGGCGTTAGTCTGCGTGGAAAGGAAGCGCACACTTAAATAACCACGATGCTCACAGCAGCTAATACGTTTCAGTTCACGAAATATCACTGAATCATCAAATTTGAGTTCATGGGGACTTAATTACATTAAAACATTTTAGAATACAGTATAGGTAGGATAAATACAAACAGAGCCACTAAAAAAACAATTACATCAATAATTATATGGATGAGTTATAATTTCTATATAAATTTTATAGATTTCTTGATGTATGCTCAATCATCCAGGTAAGTAACACTTCAAAAATTGATTCTGTTCATCTGGACACAAAGATTTCCGTAGGAGAAACGTTTCGTCACTCATCCAAGTGACTTCTTCAGTCTCAACTGACTGCAGGACTCTTCAGCCTTATAAATGTAAATTCTCATGACCATAGATCAAACAACCATAGATCAAGGCGCCAAAGATCAAGGGCCACGAATCAAAGGCCACGAGTACCATTCACAGAGAGCTGGGTAATGGCTGCAATCACA
>VUQH01089555.1:1926-13513 GCA_015106775.1 Etroplus canarensis | reverse complement strand
CCACATTCCTCTCCTTAACACCATACCTACCCAACACCTCCTCATCCCCTCTGTTCCCTTCACCTACATGCCCATTGAAGTCTGCTCCAATCACCACTCTCTCTCCCCTGGGAATACTCTCTACCACTTCATCCAACTTACTCCAGAATTCCTCTTTCTCTTCTAACTGCCATCTTGATGTATGCTCAATCATCCAGGTAAGTAACACTTCAAAAATTGATTCTGTTCATCTGGACACAAAGTTTTCCGTAGGAGAACTTCTTCAGTCTCAACTGACTGCAGGACTCTTCAGCCTTATAAATGTAAATTCTCATGACCATAGATCAAATAACCATAGATCAAGGCGCCAAAGATCAAGGGCCACGAATCAAAGGCCACGTGCTGTTTACTTCTTTATATTCTCCTCTCTTAACTACAGCAGGAGCTAAGACCACGTGTGCGTATGCGTGCATGTACCCAGGGCTGATTTCCTTTGTGATGTCGGCCAGGTCGTCGAGCTGGGCCACGTTCTGAGGCGCGCTGAAGTCCCCTTTGGCTTTGACGGCCGATGTCAGTTTTCTCAGACAAGCCGCCGCTGCTTTCATCAGCCCCTGGCACGCACCGATCACCTGGCGGTCCTTCTCCGACCAATACGTGTCCTGGTTTCCTCGGGGATCGTCTCCTTCCTGATCATCGAGTACGTCGCTGAATGGGTCCTGAGCCTCAGATAGGGCCTGATGGGATGCAGCATATTTTTTGTCACGACAGTTTTTATGAAGGGTAAAACTAGACTAAAATTGTTTTTCTGCACCAGGCTGTAAACATGAGTCTATGGGGACCGACTCCTTTGTGGAGCCGGCCCCAAGTGCACTTTCTGGCACTTCCGCATTGGCTTCAGTTTTCTAAAAAACAACTTTTCCAAACCAGAACTAATTTGGAAATAACGACCTGCCTGCCTGGTTATAAAGAAAGCAGCTAATTTGAAAATTCTCTATGTATGTGTGAGCATACCTGTTCAATTTCCTCGATGGCATCTTTTACCACTCCACTTTGAGAGGACAGAACCACCAGCACTGCTGCCTTATTATCTGCAGAACATCAATAAACTTCTCAAAACCTCACAAAACTTTGAAGGAAACTATTAACAAAAGTGTAGCACCCTGCTATATCAGTATCCAAGATTTATTGTGTGTTCCAGCAAAAACACTCATCTGAAGACTGATTTTTAGACCATTTAACTGTGATCTCATAATGCATTTTTAATTTTTTTTTTTATTTGGTTTTTAGTTTGAGGGGTAATCTTACATTTTCTGGTTTCATGTTTATAGGATAATTTCTGCTGTTAATACAGTCTGCTCAAAAAATTAAAGGGACACTCTATAATCTTTCGGCGGATTAATCCGCACTGGCAATCTGGCAGAGGTTTTACGCCGGATGCCTTTCCTGACGCAACCCTCCATGGCGAGAGGGGCTTGTGTCCCCACCTGGAATCGAACCAGGGACCTTTCGCTTCAAAGGCAAACACGCAAGCCACGACGCTACCGGGGATAATCAGACTATAGCATGAAGTCAGTTAAACTTCTATTGCTCTGTCAGCAGGGGGGGTTGTTAATTAATGGAATCAACAGGTGCACTAGAGTGGCAACAAGGAGGCAACCCCCACACAACAGGAATGGTTTTACAGGTGGAGGCCACTGACATTTTATTCCTTCTCATCTTTTCTGACCGTTATTTCACTAGTTTTACATTTGGCTAGGATCAGCGTCGCTAGCCCGTCACATCATTTGTTCACTTTGATTTTTTTTGGGGGGGGGGGGGGTCTTTAAATTCAGCCCTTTGTAGGTTGAAACAATGTGGCATTCTGTCATTCCTAACACACAACCCAGTCCATATCAGTCTAAATATACAGCATGACTTGTTTCCAGTTGAGATCTGACATGTTTTCAAAGTGCTCCTTTAATTTTTTGAGCCGTTTATTTTTAAAAGAGACAAAATAATAAATTAAATATACCTCAATCACACAGTTTCCTTATTAAAAGGAGTTTAAGGAACCATTTGGACAAACTGATAAAATAGGTTTTGGTACAAATAAACAAAAGTGTGGTTAGATTGGGAGTGCAACATTACCACCTGCAGGTTATACGTAGTATTACAGCTCCTGCCACAATCAATGCAAATGCCCTGTAAGGACTACAGCAGCGGTTCTCAATGTTTTTTCAGTGATGTACCCCCTGCGAAACATTTCGGCCAAGCACCCCCTAACCAGAGAAAAGTGTTCTTGGTCGAAAAAAATAAGGTAACACAAACAGACATGCATGAGACTGCAGCGTCAGTGTCTGATTCACTAAACGTCACAACTGTGCAAAACACTGCTCATCTATAGTGGTCGGTTTTAAACTATTTGGAGATAAAATATCTATAAAAACTAACTTAAAACTTGTTAGCAAAGAAATATTAAACTTACGAATAAAGATTTGTGCACATAGTAATAATTATCAATTTAAAGTTCCCTCTTTTGGGATTATCATAAAGACTTTTTTCTTTGTGAACTCAACGTGAGGTAAAGAAAATGTTAAAAGAAATCCTAATGAATTTATTACGAGAATACTGTCTAAGTTAAGGACAATAATGGACAATCCTTCACAGCCTCTTCATGACATGCTGGACAGACGCAGGAGCACGTTCAGCAGCAGACTCATTCCACCACAGGAAGTCATTCCTACCTGTGACATCACACTCTACAACTCCTCACTGTGACTCCTAGACTAGTTTCTTTTATCATCACATACTGTATATATTGTCTACATTTGGAATTTCTTATGTTACATATTGCAATTTACACAGACACACTTATTTATTTGTTTTAATCTTCATTTTCTGCTTTTCAAATTTATTTTTATTTATATCTAACTGAGTGTCTGTAAAACAATGCAATTTCCCCCTGAAATTAATAAAAGTATTCTGATTCTGATTTAGGATCAAAACTTAAACTGACATCTTAAAGTTACAACGTGTCACCACTGAAGACCACAGTTTCACTGAACTGAGCTCTTTGCTTTTTGAAATGTGCTGCTTCGTGCCACTCTTGGTTAATTTCTCCTGCAGGAAAAAAACACAATGCCATGGAAGGTTTGCAACTCCTCTACAAACCACAATAAAACATTTTTCTGAATACTGCTGGAATTTTGCCGGCACTGGTTTCACCTTCTTTGGTACTTGTGCCACTATGTGTTCAGTAGCTTTGCTGCTACACTTCAACCATGACTCTTGTTATTTTAGTTCTCAAGGCAGCAGTGATTGACAGGGCCATATCAAACCATCCTATTGATTGAATAGCCCACTGAAATTCATTATGAACAATTGGAATATTTATTAGAAAACAATTTTAAATGGTGTTTGAACTACATTTGAAATATATATATTTTTAAACAAATCTCACACATGCCAAGTACCACCATTTGAGAACCAGTGGCTTAAAGTACCTACACAATACACTTAGAATGGCAAGTCATCAAAGCTGGTTTAAGTCCACAAGCGTTAATATGAAGTTGGTCCCCCTTTGTAGCTGTAACGTCTTCCCCTCTTCTAGGAGGACTTTCTAATTCACTCAAAAGGGGTTCGAAGGGGTTGAGGTCAGGGCTTTGTGCAGGTCGGTCAAATTCTGCCGCATCAAACTCATCAACCCACGGCTTTAGGGACCTTGCTTTGTGCACTTTAGCACAGTCATGCTGGAACAGAAAAGGGCCTTCCCCAAACTGTTCCCACACGTCATGAAGTTCCCACCACATGGTTTTTGTTTTGATTTTTAATGCTAGAGGAGTTTTGGAACTATGCAGTTACTAAGTCAGCAGAGTGTTGGATACTTTTATGCACTATGTACCTCAGCTTTTGGTGACCTTGCTCTGTAAATGGCGGCATCCTATTACAGTACCACACTTGAATTCAGTGAACTCTTCAAAACAACTCATTATTTCACAAATGTTTGTAAAGGCTAGGTGCTGGAGTTTATACAGCTGTGGCAACGGAACTGAATCAAACAGCTGAATTCAATGATTAGGAGGTGACCACATACTTTTGTCCATATAAGGCACATATCCTGTTTCTAATACTAATAAGACTTTTACTACATTAACTTTAAAGTACAATAAAAAAAATTCAGTCTAAGGTTTAAGTTGGACTTCATTTTACTTTGACAAGTCAACTGACCTTTCGGCAACTGGGCAAACTGATCGCAGGCTGACCACACTCCTCCTGTTGACGTCAGCTGCTCCTGGCTCAGACTGGAGGAAAGCCGTGGGAAGAGAGGAAGGAAAGAGAGGAAGTCAGATGACAACAAAACAGAGACAGAGGAATATAAAGAAAGCACACCTCACAACTTACTGGTTCTTTCGCTGATAAAAGAAACAAGCTCTTGAAAGTAAAATGTTCATTAGGTTTACTGCAAGAGGTGCTTGAGCTACCAAATAGGTTTTTCCTTTTCTGAAGGAGTTTTAAGTAGAACTCTAAGAAAATTATCTTTTCATTCAGTTTCGTTAGTTGTGATTCCATTCCTCCATCCCTTCACAAGAGGGAGGTCGTCCTTCCCACAGTTGCCGAGTGCTTGCTCATACGGGATCGTCTTGATTGCTGGGGTTTTGTCTGTAACACTTACAGTGTAAAGCGCCTTGAAGCGACTCTCGTTGTGAATTGGCGCTGTATAAAAAAACTGAATTGCACTGAATTGACTAAAGTATAACAGACATTTTAAAGTTAAAGTTCTATCTATCTCTAAAAAAAAAACCAATAATAATTTACCCAGGGATCAATAAAGTTCTATCTGTCTCAGGTATAACTGGCTGTTTTTAACTACTTTTGAGTTTACCTTTTATATTTCTCCATAAAAACTGTTTATCTTGCCTTGTGTTGTGAGTTTTTTCATCACAGCCTCACTGTTAACTTTCCAGTTATTTTTTCATTTTGACACACTGTATTAACACACTGGAGCTAAACGCACACAAAAACATAAAATCCAAGTAGGAAAATGTTGATTTTTTTTTACTCTGAAAATCACAAACATGTTTAACGAACTATTTTTAAAACTTAGAATGAAAATAAAAAGTGTACATTTCAAAAACGTATGTACAAATTAAGCAAACAACAAAGTAATATACAACTTTTTACACTAAAATGCAGGCAATGTCTCAGGCTTTTTTTTGTACAACTATTTACAAACACATATTATTTGTGACACTCCAAAAAACAGCTTCCGTCCAGAGCGACACACAAGGACACATCATAATGTCACAACTCTCACTCATTCTGTCTAACTCCATGTCTTTCACTGCGTTACTCCCAAAACCTTCCCCTCTTCCTTAGCAACCAAATGCCATAAAATATTTTGATTGGTTAATGTGGTGCATTTTTCCACTAATAGGCTAAGGGTTGTGATTGCTTTTTCCTTTCTCCTTCCTGCCTTCCTTCCCATTTCTTCCTGCGCCGAACGCGTAAAAAAAACACACGGAAAAATCGTGGCGTGAATTATCAGGTCTGGTTTCACTTGGCTATCAACACGATTTAAAAACTGGTGTGTAGTTTGAAGCCCACACTTTTAACACAAGTTGAAACGGGAGAGTCGGCGACGCTGCACCTTGCAGCTACGTCACGTAATTTGCGCTCGTGTGATTTGGACGCGGCGGTGCGTCAGTCGACTCTCCAGAGGGTTAAGGTGAGAACTGACAGAACCACTGACAGATTTCTAACAAATAAGGTAATGTAGACTCACTGCCTTTACTAAACGTAAAAGTAAAAGGCATGCCGTTACCTCCCAAAAAGTCACTCCAAGCCAGGAGACATCATGGCTAACTTCAAACTCAAAACTGATGCATGATTTCACCCATTTTTCTCTTCTGGTCAACAATAAAAGCACATTTATAAGCAGCTGGTGTTGTAATGAGTCATGTCCTGTTATAAGATAGAAATGCTTCTGTAAACACTAATACGCCAAGAGAATTGTTTTAGTCTGGTCTGCTGCTTTTACTTTGACATTGATAGGTTTTTATGACGGTGGTCGATGTCTGAGATTTCTGTGCGCAAGGATCAAAACAACTGTGAGCAAGTGAACACTGACAACACAAAATGTCACTACCACTGCAGGTTATCGTAAGTTACAATCGATATCTTTTCATCTTTTTTGTAATCTTTGGGAGCCAAAATCAAAATCTGTTTTAACTGCCTAGCTCCGATACCAAGTAAAGCTCCGAGTCTGTGCGATCGTGCTGTGCGTACCTTTCTAGAGACGAGCTCTGTATGACATTCACCAGTTGTGCGACTCCCTCCAGAACCTCAACGGTGGCGTCCCTGACCTGCCGTCGCAGAGTCACTCCTGACACACAGAGAGAACAGGTGACAGGAAGACTACGACAAACCTAAGTTACGATGCTCTTACAGTGGTTCAGTCTGTCAGAGGACTTGGCTGGGGACCACAGGGTTGCTGAGGCTGCCGGTCCAAAACCCGCATGGACCTTGAGGCCAATTCAAGACCCTGCCCTGGACCCATACATATGGAGGTGGACTGGAGGCCAGAGGGGTGTCAGCTCACCCCCCTCCTGATAATGGCCTGCCTTGGTTCCCTCACCTCTTTCAACACTGCACGTCACTGGTTCTGTTGTGTGTAAAAGTGTGTGTGTGCGTTCATAACAACTAAAGAGTGTGCTGTCAGTTGTAATTTCTCCCATCTGGGGATTAATAAAGCTTGTTCTTCTTCTCCTTCAGGCTGACGTCCATTTCAAACCAATGTACAACGTATCAAACAGCAGAAAGAATAAATGTTGACATCTGAATGATTGTTTCTGCACGTGTATTTGATTTTTTTTAGTTCTGAACTTGAATCGAATCACACTTTAAAGATTTTTGTGGTGTTCAGACCAAATATGAAGTCAAGCGCTTGTGCTGAGTAATTACATATTAAGTCTCTTTAATGCACAGGCAGAAAAAGAGGAGGTCTTGAAGAAATTGTTGCCATTACAGTCGCCAAGTGCTTGCTGACAGGGGATCGTCTGACTGTTGGGGTTTTCTCTCTAACGCTGTAGGGTCTTTAACTTACATCTTGAGGTGACTTTTGCTGTGAACTGGAGCTGTATAAATAAAACTGAATTGAGCTGAATTACCTAGTTCCAGCTTTCGGTTGTAATTCGGATGATGCAGTTCTCCCAACAGCAGTTGGGCGCAAATATTTGGGTAGGGACGCACCGATCCAACTTCTTCTAGTTTGATACTAGTATCTTTGCAGATACCGGTGTTAAATTAATCAGCTGCAAACCTCCTCGGGAGGACAGGACTGGGAATCTGTGTTTTTTGTGAGTAAGGCAACAACACGCTTGACTTAAAAACTGCTATCCTAACTCTGCGACATAAAATGCAGCAAAAAGATACATCCAAGAATGTAAATGTACTGTGTTTTGTACTTTACTATTGTGTTTAAAGTAAGATTTAGTTGGTACACTCATAGTTAACAAGGCGCTCAAGTTAAATACAGTTAAAAATAAGTGTTTTTCTTATTCATCTAATTTACCTGCACTTATTTCAGCTCAGTGTGTGTCATCAGGCAGCTGCCTGCTGCCGTTGAGCTACGTTCTTCTTGCCCTGTTCTCACGCAGTCGCACTCTGTGTGGAGCCGACAACATTTTACGTTGCCGCTATAAGGCGATAAAAGCTTCCCTATGAGCGTTACGCTGAGAATGAGTAAGAGAGAGCAGCACTTTGCAGTCTCTACAACTCACCTGGCCACAGTCTGCAGTTTAGTAAAGAAGAAAATTGGTAAAAGTATGAGGTAAAGCTGTTGGTGTGTGGGGAAATTCTTTCAAACGGCTGCCACTTAGCAGCCACTGCAGCAAACACAGAACAACACAGAACTGAAGCGAAACAGATTGGCAGGATGCCACTGATCTGGACCAATACTGGCGCAGCTCTATATCTGGAGACTGTTCAAAATCATAAATACAATGTACTGTGTTTGCTTCACTGGTCTGAACACACCATAAGCACTCTGCTGGTTACAGGGCGTTACCTTGGCTCTTAGGTAGCCAGTAATACACTGTGGACAGAGTGAGGACGCTCTTCAGGATGGACTCTGCCAACTTCTCCCCGTCCTGCAGAGTTTGGAGGAAAGACGGACAGAAAACACAAGCATGTGTTGGTGATTAGAAAAAGAAAGCTGGTGTAAAAATTCAAGACCTTTCCTAAAAACTTTATTGCTCTAGTGCGACGAGGACATCTAGTTGAACTGAAGTAACCAAATGCCAGTGAGGTCACATGAAATACAGTTAGTTTAGTACATTTTTGGAAGACAAATTTTTTAAATTTTGCCTCTGCACACCACCACAGAGGATTTTAAATCAAACAGCCAAGATGTGACTGAAGTGCAAACTTTCAGCTTCAATTCAAAGGGGTTAACAAAAGTATTTCATTAAGATTTAAGAATTATAGCCATTTTTATAGATCGTAATCCTTAAGTTAAAGCAGAAAGCCTTCACTTCAATCCCATCTTGAGTGTACGATTTAAAATCCACTGTGGTGGTGTACAGAGTCAAAAGTGCAAAAACGTGACTGTCCAAAAAACTACAAATTATATTTTCCACAGCATAGTAGTTTACACATTTGTCTTCACAAGCAAAAGGTCCCTGGTTTGATTTCAGGTGGGGACACAAGCCCCTCTCACCACGGAGGGTTTGTGTCAGGAAGGGCACTCGGCGTAAAACCTCCGCCAAATTACCAATGCGGATTAATCCGCTGTGGCGACCCCTTGGGGAGCAGCCGAAGGTCCATTTTTCTAGCTGTAAGATCTGAGAGCTTGTTACTGCCAGCTGACATCATCACATTTAGTACTGACCACTCTTCTCCAAAGCTGATTTTCAACAATTCACTCTCATCATCTTAGTAAGGAAATTTAGCGATTACAACAACAATCTGACCTGCTGTGATGGTAGAGGAGGTTTAGAGAAGGCCAGGCTGAGCTTAGTGGCTTCCTGGGACACTGCCTTCACTGCCTGGTCTGAGGACAAGAGTGACAGCCGCATTATATAACCATAAATCTTCATTAAAAGGCTTTGAGATAATACAGTGTTTGCAGAAACAAGACAATAAAGAGGAATGCTGTTAATGCTCTTATTTTTAGGAATATTTGATCTGTTGTCAAGAGATGGAAGTGGTCATAATACTCAACTCAGCGTGTCCCAGAAGTTGGAGAGGTTGAACGCTCCATCAGACTCGTTTGATTCTCCATCTGTGTTGGAAAATCAGTATTAGCTTACGGACACGTCTCATTCCTATTAACACACGCGTTCTGTCTCGCTTCTACTGCCTTTCATTCCTCTTGAGTATTCTTTGTCACATACCAGTTACACAAGTACAACATGTAGTAAAATGTACCCTGATTCTGTCCCGAGACTGTACAAGAGTTAGCTATTACATAAGTTAGAGAAATATAAAAAAAGGCTAAACTAAAAATAAGAATAAAAAAAAATAAACAGGACTATTATAAACAATATCTGTACAGTGTGTGTGCCTCCTCAATGCATACCTCCACCTGCTCGCTACTCTCACCACCAGTTATTACAGTTTTCCATTTTATTATTAGCTTTTGTTTTGTATTCAGTTCAGTTTCAGTTAGTTTCTAAAGCAGCTTGGCTTGTTTCAGTGTGGTTTTTAGTAGTTTCATTGTTGGTTTTAGTTTTCTTGATTATAGGTGGTATTTTTCAGGGGAAAATTTTAAGATGTTCATATGAGAAATTATATTATAAACACAACACTTTGTGAAGGCAGTTGATTCTCATTCAGGAAGACATCTTGAGTCTGGATAAACAGAAGCACCAAAGCCTCAGACAGGCTGTCTAAATTTGGCCAAACTGAATAAAACTAAAACTAAGGATACTTCCGATATATTTTTTATTTCATTTTAGTTAGTTTTCAGTTTTATTTATATAGCACCAATTCACAACAAAAGTCGCCTCGAGGCGCTACACACTGTAGGGTAAAGATAAAACAGTGTTAAAGTGAAAACCCCAACAATCCGATGATCCCCTATGAGCAAGCATTTGGAGACGGTGGGAAGGAAAAACTCCCTTTTAACAGGAAGAAACCTCTGGCAGAACCAGGCTCAGGGAGGGGCAGCCATCTGCCACAACCGGTTGGGGGTGAGGGGACAGAGAGGACAGAAAGGAGAGCAGAGAGAGGCACAGGCGAGATTAGAGAATGATGCAAGTTATCAGGCTAAACAAAACAGCTAGCCAAACACCACAGAAAACCACAGTGTCACAACAGGAAGTGCTAGGCAAAAAAGTTTTGCGAGTACACAACCATTCTGGCTGGTTTTCATTTTTATCATGCATTTATTTGCTGCTGCTGCTGCATGTCATTACGTTTTCTCTCTCTTAAGCTATGTTCACACTGCAGACAAAAGCAGCTCAAATCCAATTTTTTTTGCCCATATGTGACCCATATCTGATTTTTTTCGTTTTTAAATGAAACTCTGAACAACACAAATCCAATTTTTTCAAATCAGATTCAGGCAACTTTCATAAGTGATCCTAAATCAGATACATATCCAACGTTTTTCAAAGTGACCTCAGTCGGAACAGCCACATGGCATTTCATCTGACGTTTACATCACTGAGGTGAGACAGACGTCAGAATCAGAGTTATTATAGTTTTGAATTTTCTAATTAGTTTTTATTTTGTTTTTAAGTCTTTTTTTAAAAATTCAGTTTAGTTTCAGTTAGTTTCTAGAGTGGGTTTGTTCATTTTAGTTTAGTTTTTATTGTTTGAAAATGTTTAGTTTTAGTTTAGTTTTTATTAGTTTTAGTTTTCTTAATTATTTTATATGGATGGTATTAGTCAGGGGGAGATTTAAAATGTTCAGATTGGAATTTATAATATAAACACTTCTTGAAGGCAGATGAGTCACAACCATGTAGACACCCTGAGTCTCAATTAACATATGAACCAAAGCCTCATCAGACAGACTGTCCAAAGTTAACCCAACTGACAAAGACTAGAACTAAGGATATTTCCTGTATATTGTTATTTTAGTTTAGTTTCTTAAAGCCATAATGTCAGTTTAGTTCATTCTGATTTTTCCCAAAAGTCTAGTTTTTATTTTTAATTCAGTTAACTAAAAGTATTTTTCTTATGTAGTTCTAATTTTTAGTTTAGTTTTTGTAAACTACAATAACCTTGGTCACAGTTCTAATAGACGAAACAAGCATGGCAGACATCTTTGACAGAGCGAGTCAGTGGAAAGAAAGCGAGGTTTTACACACTCTGACATGTGTAGTGTCCATAGCAGAGTTATTATAGTTTTGTATTTTCTAATTCGTTTTTATTTTTATTTCATTTCAAGTTTTTGTTTTGGATTCAGTTTAGTTTCACTTAGTTTGCAGAGTGGGTTTGCTCATTTTAGTTTAGTTTTTAGTAGTTTCCGTGTAAGTTTTAGTTTTCTTCACTATTAGAATATGGATGGTATTTGTCAGGGGAAGCGTTAAGATGTTTAGATTAGAAATTACAACACAAACACAACACTTTGTGAAGGCAGATGAGTCACAATCATGCAGACATCCTGAGTCTCAATAAACAG
>VUQH01089551.1:0-14158 GCA_015106775.1 Etroplus canarensis | reverse complement strand
TTCCACCGGCACCCTGTTGGCTAACAGCACCAGAGGCGGTCGTTGTTAACCCAGGCCACGGCCAATCCGGTATGGAAGTCATGTTATGAATCCCCATAATTGATTTGGCAAAGTTTTTACGCCGGATGCCCTTCCTGACACAACCCTCACCATTTACCCGGGCTTGGGGCCCGCACTAGGAGTACACTGGCTTGTGGCCCCCTGTGGCTGGGTTTCTGGATGTGCATATTTATTGTCCTTTTCAATTTTTTGAGTTTTTAAAATAATGACATCCATTTTTCAAAAACTCTGTACTAGTTTCAGGATTCACTGCAAGAGGAAAAATAATACTCTGAAATTAAAAACTGAATCAAATGATCCTGCATAAGTTTGTGAAAATATTTCAGCATGAAATACCATCAAAATATTTGGAATCTGTAGAAGTCAAAGTTTTTGTGAATAAAGCGCCATCTCTTGGTGATACTCTGCAATTGAGTGAAAGGGGCGTGGTCATGGTGGAAAGTAGATACACCCCAGGAGAAGGAGGGGGACTTCCAGCCTGCTGATAGCTGGCTGGGAGCTGGCTGGCAGGCAGCTGGGAGAGGAAATTTTAAGTGGCTGTATCTGTATAAGAAGGGATAGAATCAGGCAGCTGTGCATCCATACTAGTTAAACCTATTTAACACTGTCTGTGAACTTATTTGTATCTGGTAATTATTTTCTGATACCTGTTTCTCTTCTGTTTATTCTTGACTTAACTAACAATGTTGTACACAATCACAAGCACCCCATTTTTAAGCTTTAGATAAAATACATCAGTCGGTAAAGGATAAGGGAAGCTTTTTACAGAGGAGAATAGAGCTTTTGTGCAAAAAATTCATAATGAATGCAAAATTAGTTACCCTTTACTTTACATTTTATTTTAGGTGACATGAGTAGACTAACCTCGTGTCTTTAACTATCAAAACTTATCTAAATATAGTTTATTGCTATTTAGAGGGGGGTTTTATGCTCACTAATGCAAGCATGGAACAATCTGCTAAATGTTTATTTTTCTGTGGCTCCAATATGACTTTAACATGTCATGAAGTAACTGTATGAACTGCTGGCCATGCTTAGGGGCTACTATCTGTATGTGAGCAGCTGAAGAAGAGGAAGGATTTTTTTTTCTTCTCAAAAATGTCAAAGTACTTTCTAGATGTACTAGAAATCACTCCTCTGAAATTAAGTTACTAACCCAACACTGACACAAAACCATTGAGGATTTCCACCCAAGGCAGCTGGCATGAGCCCTCAACTGATGTGAGATAGTGGTGCTGAAAGAGCATGTACTCTGCCATTCCTATCTTACTCTGCCAAAGGCATTCCCCTCAGACTACAGTCACTATCCATTGCATAATAACCTAAAAAAAGCATGCACATAAACCAGAAACATCCAACCACATGTCTGTAGGCCACAGCTAAAACACTCTGCTGCTCCTTGGACTCAAGTGGATGCCATGTATTTATTTTGGCTTCTAAGCACAGCATCTTTCACATCCTCCAACTGGGTACTGACGATTACAAATTGTTGATTGATTTAATCGTCAAAATACCACCAATATCTGCATCTATAACTTGAAAGCTTTAACAGTTTTTTTCACAAAATTCCTTGTCTTAGTTTTTCTCCACTACATCGACAGTTTTGACACTAAGAGGCTTGTCATGCTGTAAATATATTGTTCATGCCAATTGACCCCAGCTTGGTATTCTAGACAAAGCTGCCAGTAAAGTCACTGCACTCTTCATTTATAATAGAAAAGTGCATGACTATTCCTATAGTAGTTAACGCAACACAGCCATGTTCTCAAGTTTTCTAATGCCAGATTTAAGATCAAAATCTGCGCAGAATATTAAATCTAGATTCCATGTTTTATTACCATATTTTAAAATGGAAAAAACACAACTCTGACCCTCCAACTCATTAGCAACAGCTGGAATGAAGGAGGTCATTGCTAATATTGACTGTTAATTACGGTCAAAAAGATTTCAAATTCATACTGCTGCATCAGCAGAAGTCAGGAGTGACACAGAAATATGTGAAGGTGGAGCAGGACATGTATGAGGACAGTGAGACAGTGGTGAGGTGTGCAGTAGGAGTGACAGACGGGTTCAAGGGGGGGATTACGTCAGGGAACAACTCTGAGCCCCTTCTTGTTTCAATGGTGATGGTGGTGTCTCCATGGACTATGATGTTCACAGATGACATTGTGATCTGTAGTGAGAGTAGGGAGGAGGTGGAGGAGAGCCTGGGGAGGTGGAGGTATGCACTAGAGAGGGGAGGAATGAAAGTCAGTAGAAACAAGACAGAGTACATGTGCATAAATGAGAGGGAGGCAGGTATAATGGTGAAGATGCAAGTAGCAGTGAAGGTGGATGAGTTTAAATGCCTGGGATCAACCATCCAAAGCAATGGACAGAGCACAAGAGAAATGAAGAACAGACTGCAGGCAGAGTGGAGTGGGTGGAGACGAGTGTCAGGGGTGCTTTGTGACAGAAGGATAGCAGCAAGAATGAAAAGGGAAGGCTTACAAGACGGTAGTGAGACCTGCTATGATGTATGGTTTGGAGACAGTGGTATTGAAAAAAAAGACAGGAGGCTGAGCTGGAGGTGGCAGAATTGACGATGTTGAGATTTTCTCTGGGAGTGACCAGGACAGACAAGGTTAGAAATGAGTACATCAGAGGGACAGCTCAGGTTGAGAAGTTTGGAGACACAGTGAGAGAGGCAAGGTTGAGATGATTTGGACATGTTCAGAGGAGATATAGTGGATATATTGGACAAAGGATGATGACGATGAGATGCCAGGCAGGAGAAGAAGAGGAGAACCGCAGAAGGTTCATGGATGTAGTGAAGGAGGACATGCAGAGGGTTGGTGTGAGGGAAGAGGATGATATGGATAGGGTGAGATGTTGGCATATGATGTGGTGACCCCGAAGAAGAAGAAGAAGAAGAAGAAGAAGAAGAAGTACTGCATTAGCAGCTCTCTGACAGTTTGGATGAAATGCAAATCAGACAATAGTGCCTTGCAAAAGTATTCCTACCCCTTGAACTTTTCCACAATTTTTCACGTTACAACCACAAACATAAATGTATTTTTATTGGGATTTTATGTGATAGACCAACGCAAAGTCGAGCATAATTATGAAGTGGAAGGAAAATGATTAATGGTTTTCAAAACATTTTACAAATAAAACTCTGAAAAATAAATAAATAAATAAATATATATATACATACACACATACACACACACACACACACACACAGACCCTCTGAGTTAATACTTTGTAGAACCACCTTTTGCTGCCATTACAGCTGCAAGTATTTTATGGTATGTCTCTACCAGCTTTGTACATCTAGAGACTGAATTTTCTGGCAATTCTTCTTTGCAAAAGAGCCCAAGCTCAGTCAGATTGGATGGAGAGCATTATTGGTCAGCAGTTTTTAAGGCTTGCCATAAATTCTCAAGTGGATTTAGGTCTGGGCTTGGACTGGGTCATTCTAACACATGAATATGTTTTGATCTAATCCATTCCATTGCAGCTCTGGCTGTATGTTTAGGGTTGTTGCCCTACTGGAAGGTGACCCTTTACCCCAGTCTCAAGTCTTTTGCACTCTCAAACAAAGGTTATTTGGCTGCATCCATCTTCCCATCAACTCTAACCAGCTTCCCTGTCCCTGCTGAAGAAAAGCATTCCCACAGCATGATGCTACCACCAACATGTTTCATGGTGGGCATGGTGTGTTCCGGTTGATGTGCAGTGTTAGCTTTTCGCCACACATAGCATTTTGCATTTAGGCCAGAAAGTTCCATTTTGGTCTCATCTTCCATATGTTTCCTGTGTCCCCCACATGGCATGTGGCAAACTGCAAATGGGACTTCTTATGGCTTTCTTTGAACAATAGATTTCCTCTTGCCACTCTTCCATAAAAGCCAGAATTGTGGAGCGTAAGACTAATAGTTGTCCTGTGGACAACTCTCCCACATGAGCTGTGGATCTCTGCAGCTCCTCCAGAGTTACCATGAGCCTCTTAACTGTTTCTCTGATTAATGCTCTTCTTGCCTAGCATGTCAGTTTAGGTGAATGGCCATGTCTTGGTAGGTTTGCAGTTGTGCCATACTCTTTCCATTTTTGGATGATGAATTGAACAGTGCTCCATGAGATTTTTAAAGCTTGGGATATTTTTTTATAACCTGACCCTGCTTGAAACTTCTCCACAACTTTATCCCTGACCTGCCTGGTGTGTTTCTTTAGGCTTCATGATACTGTCTGCTTACTAATGTTCTCCAAAAAACCTCTGAAGCCTTCCAAGAGCAGCTGTATTTATACTGAGATTAAATTACACACAGGTGCACTCTATTTACTAATTAGTTGCATTTTGAAGGCAAATGGTGGCACTCAATTTTATTTATCAGAGTAAAGAAGGCTGAATACAAATTCACACCATATTTTTTAGATTTTTATTTGTACAAAATTTAGAAAACCCATGAATCATTTTCCTTCCACTTTAGAATTATGCACTACTTTGTGTTAGTCTATCACATAAAATCCAAATAAAATACATCTACATTTCAGGTTGTACCTTGAAAAAATGTGGAAAAGTTCAAGAGGTATGAATACTTTTGCACAGCACTGTAAATCAAATAAACCTGATAGAGTCAGAAGTGCTTTTAAACATAATTTCAAATAAGTAGACTACATAATTGGCTGCTGTTTAGCAACTTCCCACTGGAATGCATGTCGGTTCCCTTTTAACTTTTCATGTAACCTCTTACATCACTGTTTAATGTTACATTTCAGCAGTGGTGTCATTTTTCCACTTGAAGAATTACACATCACACACTTATCCCCCTGCGACTGCATATATCCACAGACCTAGGCTCTATAAGCAGACACAGACATACATAATGAGACAATCTGTAGTCATGCACACAGACACACACTGCATACCCAGGCACTTTTACAATAAGTCCACAGCATGCTAACACATTCAAGAATACTGTACAGTGTGCCGTACTCTAAGATGACCCTTATAGTGCTCACACATACAGTATGAAAAAATCCACACAGGCCTGATTTGGTTTGACTGCACAGTAATGCGCTGGGGTTAGATGGCTGTCCAGTGTGCATAACCCTCGGCAACTACATGGAGATGGAAAAATAAGACTGTCTGTTCTCATATTCTGCTGGGCTTCTGAGCTGCACAGCTAGACAGGACAGGAGGAGATAGGAGTAGAGCATCTGTGTCTGTATGTGTGCATTAACAGCTGACTGCTTAGGTATACCACTTATAGTGTGCACTGTACATTTGATTTGTATATATATTGATATAGACAAACAAACAAATAAAGAACTATCCCATATTGCATAATTCCAGTTTAACTTATGAAAACCCATTTGATGTGTGTTTAATCACACTGACTACATTCATTTTAAAATTCAATGAAATCAAATTAGGTGCTGCAAATCATATATCTTCTGACTATTTGCTGTTAATACCAGAGGATTTAACATTACCATAATGCCATAATAAGTCTGGTTGTATTGCACCACTGACTGTTGCATTACCTTGATGTAAAATCCAGAAATTTGTTTGTTGACATAATTCAGTAATCCAGCTAAAGCCCTCTCACGTGCATGCAAACAGATATAAATAGAAACAAAGTGACCGCACGTTCCACAAAAATGACCATACCATCAATAAAATATGACCATCCATAAAAAACAGTGAGGTGATGATTGTGTAAATATGCATGAATTTTTGCTAACTAAAGTTAATTCCACTTTAATTCTGTATATTGACTTTAGACTCTTGTTGTCTTGTAGACTTGTCACATACTAATCCACTCTTGTGCTCCCTCTCACCACTAAACCTTTCCTGAATTACAGCATTGTCCTACTGTGCATGTCCTGTTCTAAGCTCCGCTAACTCCCTTAAATTTGAGTGTATGTATGCCAGTTTGTCTGTGTATGTGTGAGAGCACGGACTATTATTTTCTGATGATAAACAGACAATTTGGAAATGGAACACAAATCAGATTGACCTTTTCCCACACATATTTCTATGCATACACTTAAAAAAAGAAAAAAACACCCACTCATATTTTTTCTTGCAAACGCACACACAGGTCACCGGAAATCAGTGGAATTAATAGGACCAAAAAACAACAATATCCTGACGATTAGAGCTGGGACCTTCAGACTAAAGAGGATTTTCAGCTTAACTTTTTAAGATTTAGCTACAAGACTTATGCTCAGGACCACAGTGTAATTGAATAAGACATTTGCATAAGGATTACCAGGACCCAATTCTAATTCTTTTTATTTAATACCGCAAAGAGATATTTTCAGTCAAGTGAATAATGGTTATAAATAACAAAGGTAAGGCAAGAACATATCCCTCTCTGCAATGTGTTTAAACAGGTCAAGACAGTAAGCAAAATACAGAGATTCAAATTCTGCTCATTAAACATTGCCTTATGACTTAAATTACAGTGTGCTAAATGCTACTGAATGGTGGTGATTTTACTCGGTGCATGAAGCATAAATGTTTTGCCTGAAGTACACAGCTTTCCCTGAAGCAATAAACACTTAGACAAGATTACATTTCACACAGTTTTTTAATTCTCATTTTGTTGAGACTATCTGAACAAGGATGAACTCGAGAAGGGCGGAGACATTACGGTGAAAATACCAAAGCAAATTAGTTAATGCAGCTGCATTAGTTAAATATAGATTTAAGGAAAATATAAGGAGATGGATATTGACCTACACCTTGTTAAACCAGAAAAAAATATAGCTACCATTCATCTAATTGAAGTAATAAATAATGCAACCATTGTAAAGAGTGCTTCAAAAGACAACTTCTCTGTTCCATGCCCATTAAGAACTTCTTTGTTTGTTGACTCCATCCTCTCTGCAACTGGATGCTACATTAAACAGAGAGTCTGAATCAGGCTGCAGACTGGTACCCTGGTGACAAAGATAAAGGGACTGATCAGATCACATAAACATTTGAGCTGAAAGATGTGCACACTCCCCTATAAGACAGAGCAGGAGAACAAATCTTCTCATAATTCACCCATGGAGCTTTGTCAGCTAACATTAGTGGGCTTGGCGTGAACTGAGATGAAACTCAAGAAATTTATCTTAGTTAATGCAGCCACGCATCGTTAACATGTTTTTGATGATGAAGATTAATGGCAATGTTCTTAAAGCACTCAAAAAACATATATCTTACAAATACAACCCAGATAGCAAAACTATTTCCCTACAACTGGAGTTGCAGTCATGTGAATGTTCCCTTTTAGAAACTCGCAAGGCATAGATGCAGAGAGGAGCAATATTCAGGCTTGTTCAGCCTGTTCTTACTAGTTTCTATATTTAACTTTTTTATTTACTGAGCAAGTACACCCAGAACAATACATGTTGCAACACAAAATATCTAAAAATGTTGGAAAGTTTTCAGTAGAAAGCTCTACTGCGATCTATAAAAGATTAAAAATGTATGTTTGTTATATAAACCTAAGTACATTTAATGATAAGGAGTAGGGCAATCGTTATTTAAAATTATACAGTGTTTCTTCTGCCATGCAGTGCTTTTAAAGTTATTAACAGTGAATAATTAAATTCGCTGATCACTTACATGATCACCCAAATAAATCATTATAGAGTATTCCATTCAGAAAAAAAGTCTAAGTACCAAAATTTCTTATTGCAGTTTTATCTCTTAGTATGGGGGATAAGTACTCACATTTATAGTGCTTTTCCAGTTGTACTAAACTTTCAAAGGGGTTTAGGCAGCAAGCCACATTTAAGCATACATTCATTCAATACATTTTATGTATCTTTCACCACTAGCCAATTTGGAATCACTTGTTAACCTTTCATACATGTCAGACTTTAAGAGGAAGCTAAGGTACCCAGAGGAAACCCCATGCAGGCACAGGGAAAACCTGCAAACTCCACATAGAAAGGCCATACTCAAGAACTCAGAACACTCTTGCTGAGAGGCAACAGTGCTAACCACTACACCACCATGCTGCCCGATATTTATCCTAACTGCTAATATCAAACCCTTTTAATCTGGTCTCTTTTTTTTTTAAAACTGTTAGTAAAAATCCTTTCTAAATCTATATTAAGCATTGTTGTTACAACTATGAATGGTTCCATCTGAGAGAGTCCAGTAATGTGCATTTGTTAAGATGATAAGGTGAATACACTTTAGATATTCACTAAGAGTAGCAAAATAAAGTCTCACAAACAATAAGCTAAGAGACCATAGATTTAATGAAAAGAACACAGAAATTGTGGGTTTTCCTTGGATTGCAGGTCAACAGATGGTTGAAGAGCCTAGAGTGAATAAAGTGCATGTGTATGCAGGAGAAAAGTGCAGAGGAGAAAGAATGAGAAAGAGGAGTAAGAAGAAAAATAAGTGAAAAGCTTAGGGAGTGAGAAAAAGAGAGCCTCAAGGGCTGTCCACAGCCAGACAGGTTCTAATGATGCCATCTCAATATCAGATTCCACTGTGCATGAAGCACTAGTTGTGCTTGAGTGGCCAATGGAGTAAGTTATTTCTTTGGCAGTTCTTTGTTTATACACGTCTTTTTTATACTGAACCACAAAGAACAATGTCATATGAATAAAGACTGGCATAGAGAATATAAAAATGCAATTTAAAAAATAGATGCTCTTTACCTCTGCCAAATGCAATTTTAAATCAATTTCAGGTCTGTCAGCAATTTTAATGTCATGCAATAATTTTTAAATATAAATGTGCAGAACTTTAATACATTCTATTCCAGAATGAATGAAGTAATTGAAGAATGTCAACAATTTAAACGTGAAAGCAATAATCTGTGGTAGAAAACACAGTAATAGCTTTAACTTTAAGCAAGACCTAAAATTATGCCTGGAATGCTGTTTTCTAAGGATCAAGGCCCCTTGCACATATAATAGCAAAACATTTCCCAGGAGCTACCTGCAGTACCTAATATTCAACCGCTTTAATCTGGATGTTGTAACTATTACAGCGGCTATGTAATCAGCACAAAAAAAAATGCAGCAATAATCAATATGCTGGCCTCCTTGCTACCAGTCCCCGTGGCATTCATTACTGTAAATAAGAATGAAGTTTACACTCGACTTGCTTTAGGATACAAATTTGTAAGTTATTATAAGCCTGTGACTTATGCCACATTAGGGCATATAAGAGACAAACAGTACTGATTTAATAAGAGATGCACCAAAAAGAGATAAGTTTATATATCATAATGCACTGTGTATGTTTTTAAATTCGCAGTAAATTACATTTCTTGAGAAACACCACAGATAATAAGAACAAACAATGGGACTTGCATTAATGCATCATCATCACATTCTCATCACGTAATGCTGTTTGAATGACCAACACAGCTGTCACTGTCTGTCTAACATATTTATTATTACCTTATGTTGTTTGCACCACATGCAGCGTCTGCATAAATCATTTCACAGTACAGCTTTTTAGCCTCCGGATCTGTGTTAATGCAAAGTATGTGCTGATCTGCATGGATGCTCATAGTCTGACTGTTGTAAGCATTTAAAGAAATATACAGAACAAAAGGTATTCTGCACACAGGAATTTGACCTCTCCCAACTGGGAGCAGTGAACACACAATAGAAGAAAGGTGAAAATATGCGCACACACTTGCAGTTAACCAATGAACACAATGGCATATTGGGGGGGCTAATCCAGCCATCAACAATGCACAAGTGGCAACAGTTGTTGAATCTGCTATGTGGTACAACATCTTCACCACACAGAAAGAGCATGTTCATTGATCCTTCATCTATAAAGCCCTCACCTTCTTTCTCAACACAGTTTTAAGATGTTAAATCACAATTTAGTGACAAAAAAATTATAACACTTAAACATTAATTTAGGTAGGAAAAGAAGGCGTAAGTTCCTCTGTGACTGCACTGGGATGAAAGAATTTACCAAATGTAAAAATGCAAAACATGAGCACATATCTGCTCTTACTGTGCTTTCCTACTTGATTTGTTGATTTTCTTTTTAAGACCCTAAAGGAACACTAGACTGAAAGCTAAAATCCAGATGGGCACATGCAGGCAGCTTCATGACATGTTGCCAAGTGTGTCAGACAAACAAACAAACAGCATATTACACTCCATGACAGTGATTAGCAAAGTGTTTAACACCTCTCAGTTCCGATGCCTGTTTCTGTAATCATTGTCAGCATTTTAAACATCAAGGGGGAGGTGGAGAAAAGCGTGAGCAAGAAGAGCAATGGAGGGAGGGAAAATAGGGGAAAAGGAGGGCCCATGTATATGTGTATAAACAGTCCAGGCACAGATATAAAGCACTGCAGAGAATGACTCAAGACAAAGACTGAACTGAGACAAATTATAAGTTGGGAGTGATATCTCAACGAGTTATTCAGTGTCTAATGAGAAAGAGAACCGAACAATAAAAGGAAAAATGCAGTAGAGGAGGATTTATATCTTATCTAAATTTTATCTTAGCTCAAATTATATTTTTCCTTTTAGTTACTGCAAGTGTTTTTCTCTCCATTGTCAGGCAAAAAATTGTCACAGTGGGAATGTGTATGATAAAACAACCCGAATTCTGGAAAAGTTGGAATGCTCTTTAAATTTGAACAAAATGAAAACTAAAAAGACTTTCAAATCACATGAGCCAATATTTGATTCACAACAGAACATAAATAACATAACAAATGTTTAAACTAAGAAATATTACAATTTTATGCACAAAATGAGCTCATTTCAAATTTGATGCTTGCTACAGGTCTCAAAATAGCTGGGATAGGGGCATGTTTACCATGGTGTAGCATCTCCTCTTTTTAAACCAGTTTGAAGATGTCTGGGCATGTAGGTTATGAGTTTCTGGAGTTTTGGTGTTGGAATTCTGTCCCATTCTTGCCTGATATAGGTTTCCAGCTACTGACCGACAGCAGTTTCTGTAAGTATTCCTGGACCCATTTAGTAATATCAGTGACACAATCATGCCAATGAATGATGCAGTGTCGTCTGAGGGCCCGAAGACCACGAGCATCCAATAAAACGCTTAGGCCGTGTCCCTTACACACAGAGACATCTCCAGTTCCTCTGAATCTTTTGATGATTTTATGCACTGTAGATGATGAGGGTTTCAAAGCCTTTGACATTGAGGAACATTGTTTTTGAAGTATTCCACAATCTTTTTACGCTCTCTTTCATAGATTGGAGAACCTATTCCCATCTTTACTTCTGAGAAATTCTGCCTCTCTAAGACATCCCTTTTATAGCTAATCATGTTACAGACCTGATATCAATTACCTTAATTACTTGCTAGATGTTCTCCCAGCTGAATCTTTTTGAACTTTCTTACTTTTTCAGCCATTTGTTGCCCCGTGCCAACTTTTTTGGGACCTGTAGCAGGCATCTAATTTGAAATGAGCTCATTTAGTGGATGAAGGTGTACAGTTTCCCAGTTTGAACAACTGTTATGTTATTTATGTTCTGTTGTGAAGAAAATATTGGCTCATGTAATTTGAAAGTCTTTTATTTTTCATTATATTCAAATTTAAAGAATGTCCCAACTTTCCTGGAATTCGGGTTGTATTTAAATTGCATTATCATAATGTTCTTTTCATTTAAATAATACATTTTTCATCTTCTTCTGCTTTGTACAGTTTTCACCTTGTGAGTCTGTGTATTGGTGTGTGGCTATGTGTTTTAATGTTGCACAAAGCACGTATTGTATTGTTGTGTTTTCATTTATGTTAAACAGTCTATAGTTTAATATTAAAGAGTAGCTACAAGAAAGGTTGCCAAATATTCTCATGAACTGCCAGTGCTAACCAGCAAAAAACTTCATTTTAGTTTTAAATTTAAAAAGATTTGTACACCAACTCTAAAAAAATTACTCATGAGGTTAGTAATTAAAAGTTCAGTACATATTGTAATCGGATGATAACTTATTTGAAAAAGTTTGTTAAAACCACAAGAACTGTCTTAACTTAAATATATATCAATTTTGAGCAAACATTCCTCCCTGCACCTTACAATAGAGAAGCTTTAATTTGGCGCAACTTTTATATCTACGGAGCATTTTTCAAAAAGACGAGAGAAGAAAAGGAGGATTTGTTATGTTACCAGACTGGCCTGCTTAAAGAGAAATGAGGGGGAAAAAAGTTGATATGGATTATCAGTGATGGCTATATTAGTTATTTTACTTGCAGCAGCTACTAACTGCACCAACTTTACAATAATTCATTTTCACATAACTAAAACTAAAGTTAGTTTGTCCTAAGCTAACTCAGCAACTGGAAAGCTGGGAGACTTTAAGCTAGCTAGTGTGTTAATGCATTTTTTTGTTTTTATTTAGCATTATCTGCAGTATTAGCTGCAACACCACAAAGATAAGAAAATAAATTTTTAACACTGGCACTATGTGGATGAAGGTTTATGGGCTGCTTGACATCCATGACTAAACTCATAACAAATGTCAGTTCCTACAGTTATTTTGAGCGCAAAGAAGACGATCAAACTTGACTATCTAGAGGAAGTAAAAGTCGTAACAAGGTTTCCGTAGGTGAACCTGCGGAAGGATCATTACCGGATATTTTGTTTTTAAAATTAAGGGCCACTTTTCTACATTAACACATTTTGCATTTTTTTTTTACTTTGCCTTGTTTTTGTACAAATAAAAAAAAGAGTTCAGAAGGCTCACCATTTTAACCTGAAGGCAACATTCACGGCAAAACTGGAACACTACAGTACATAACGTCTGTTGTGTTCTCAAAAGGAGGGGCAGAATAACTTTGAGCACATAAGAAACAGGCTGTTTGATATATGAGCAAATGTAACAGTTCATTTAAAATAAGGAAAAGACACTTTTCGACACTGTGTACAATTATTAGAGAAATTGCATTTTTGAGGATTAATTTTGCTATTTAACAACAATAGTGCTCTTGGTCAATCCAGAATGTTAATAAACGTCAAACCAGAATATTTAAGGACGTGAAAGTGAGGTTTTGGCTTTTGTACAAGAATATCGGTGTGTGCACAATTATTAGGCAACTATTAGCGTGCAGAACTGTCACGCAACTGAAAGAACAAAAATGTTCCCATCTCACTTGTTTATTTTCATCTGTAAAAGTGAGAATAATAAACAACTCAAACTTCAGAAATAAACATTTTTGACATTTAAAAAAATAAATCAGTGACCAACATAGCCACTCTTCATTTACTGTATTCAATAACATTCAAAACTCTTCCATCCATCGATTCTGTCAGTTTCTTGATCTCTTGACCATCAACCTTTTGTGCAGCAGTAACCACAGCCTCCCGGACACTGTTCAGTGTCCTGTTTTCCTTCATTGTATATCACATGTTTTAGGAGGGCCCACAAGTTCTCAATAGGGTTTAGATCAGGTGAGGAAAGGGGACATGTCATTATTCTTTCATTTTTAAGGCATTTACTGGCTAGCCACGCAGTGGAGTACTTTGATGCATGAGATGGAGTATTGTCCTGCATAAAAATCATGGTCTTTTTGAAAGATGCAGACTTTTTCCTGCACCACTGTGTGAAGAGAGTGTCTTCTAGAAACTGGCAGTAGGTTTGGGAGTTGAGTTTTAGTCCACCTTCAGCCCAAAAAGGTCCAACAAGCTCATCTTTAATAATTCCAGCCCATATCAGTACCCCACCTCCACCTTGTTGGCATCTGAGTCGGAGTGGAACTCTATGCCTATTATTGATCCAGCCACAGGCCAATCCATCTGGTCCATCAAGAATCACCCTCATCTCATCAGCCCATAAAACCTTTGAAAAACCCAGTCTTGGCATTTTAGTTTATGTGTCTTCTTCAGTGGTGATCGGGATTCAGCCTGTCTTACCTTGGCCATGACTCTGAGGACTGAACACCTCGTGCTTCTGGACACTTGCAGTTCTGGAATATGACAGCACTGGAAGATAATGGGTTCCTGAAGGTTTACAAGATGGTAGTGAGACCTGCTATGATGTATGGTTTGGAGACAGTGGCACTGACAAAAAGACAGGAGGCAGAGTTAGAGGTGGCAGAATTGAAGATGTTGAGATTTTCCCTGAGAGTGACCAGGATGGACAGGATTAGAA
>VUQH01089550.1:18386-48291 GCA_015106775.1 Etroplus canarensis | reverse complement strand
ACACACACACACACACACACACACACACACACACACACACACACACACACACACACACACAAACTTGAACAGAAACTTCCCTAAACCTTCCATATACAAAGCAAATTTAAATATATAAAACCAAAATAACACAAACACATCTTCAGTGTATGCTGGGATAAACTTGAACATCCTTGACGCTGAATTGGATATGTACTTAAGAAAGTGGATGGATGATTAAAAATATATATATAATACACCTTCTGCTGCTCCCTTGTATTTTCCTCAAGGGGTCACCACAGCTGATTGATCCACCTTGGTAATTTGGCAAAGGTTTTACACCAGATCCCCTTCGTGGCATAACCCTCCGTGGTGAGAGGGGCTTGGTTCCGCACCTGGGATCAAACCAGGGACCTTTCGTTCATAAGGCAAATGTGTAAACCACTACACCAATGTTTTTATTTTTTTCCTTACAACTGGCTTGTTAGTCATTTATAAATCACTTTGCACTGCACTAACCTGCATGCTATACACTTACTGAAATAGTCATTAATGATTTATTTGCAAATTATTGCCATTTATTGATCAGTTATAAAGTGTGCTCATGTCAGATCCTAAGCTTGCATATTTAAAATATTTTTGTTTTTGTTGTTTTTTGTTTTGTCAACACACTAAAAACAAAATTATTCACAAAATATTTAGTTTCCTCTTACAGACTGCTAAAACAACCAGAAAACATTCATATTTCAGAAAATAGAATTAGAGTACTTTTTGCAATCTTGATGTAAACGTTAAGAAAGAACTAATCAACTAAAACATCTGTAGTCCTTTAACTAATTGTTTCAGTTGTATACAGGATATTCAAATAAATGAGCAACATAAATAGTCTTGTTTATCCCATCCAACATTTAAGTGGCTGGGACCACTTAGGGACCAGTAAGTACAAAATAAAAGAACACAAGAATATCAAAGTTTGAAAAAAATAAATAAATTTAAAAACAACACAATAACAGCACAATTTTAAAATAAAGTTTAAAATGAAGAAATGTTCTATTTCAAATCACTGATCATACCTGTCGAATCAGTGTTGCATAGGTAAATGGAGGTCTGAGATCAGTGTTCTTGTAAAGCTCGTATTCGCTTTCTGAAATGAGATCAAACACAGTAAGAGAAAAGAGAAACAAAATGTCTGTAATCATTATCACCCTGTTTTAGACTGGGTAAAAAAACTGGCCTGATTATGTGCTTTACCTGAAGACAGCGAGTAGACCAAAGGGTGATTACGACGCCTTAATGGTCCAGCAGCTGATGTTCGAGTGGGAGACTCTTTTTCACAACCCTGAGATGGACTGCCAGCAGGGACCAGTGGCTGGGGAGACAGCTGGGCCGAGTCTGCTGGGCTCAGCAAGGGCAAGTTGCTGGTGACTGAACTGAGCTGAGAGAGACAAAAGCATGATCCAAGTTAACAAAGGAACAGGAGCAGTGAAAAGACAGACAGAGAAACAAAGCAGAGTGGGAGATTTGTAACAGAGTGTAACAGAGCGATTTGATTCGCCTCTTCAGAGGTGCTTCCACTAATATCACAATAAGGAGGAAGCCAATTATTGTTAATTATAGGGTGAAATTGTTTGGTGGGTGTTGTGATTATGGTGCAATATTTGCAAGATTAACAAATGATTAGCTGCCACATTATCATAGCATATCTGTGCAGTCTAAAAATACAATAGCAGCCATTTGGTGCTAACAGCTGGATACCAAAAGGAGAGGAAGCAGTCTACATTGTGCATCTTCATTTAAAACATGGCGGAGGACTCCACATGGAACAAGAATAAAAGCAAATTTTGGGCTACACTCAAAAAGTGCACAAAGCTAATATTTTTCAAAAAAAGAATTTGTGTTTCAATCTGATATATTTCAGACTTTCATCTCATATAGGATTGTTTCAAAGTCATGCTTGCCAACGTGCTTTTGCAACTCATTCAGCTGTAAAAGATCAGCAGGTCAATTACAGCCTGGTAGTATCTTCATCAGTGCTAGGGAAGATGAGGGTGAAGGCAGACATGCTGTTTTCACGACATATTTCGAGCTTTTCTTACAGATCTGAAACGGCTCATTTACTCAGCCTCTGTTTTTCACACATCTATTACTGAACACTATCTACCTGTAGACTGCGTGGGTCAGCAGCTGCATCAGACTGTGGCGACTGTGCAGGTGAGAGCGATTGAGCTTCTAAAGATGGCAGATGTAGGTGAGCCATCATTGCTCGCAGACGCTGCCGTTCTTTGCAGAGCTGCAGAAGGAGTGGAAGAAAGGAACAATCGTAGTAGATAGTGTCACATCAAAATCACTGAACAGAGATAACTGAAATCGAAGGCTGTGAACCAGGCATATTTTGCAAAGAAAACTTTCCTTCTGTGTCAAACACCAGGAAAAATACAGCATTGGCAGAATATTACGTGAATATTTACCCTCAAGTAAAAGATGTTTAGATAGTAAAGTATTGGAAAAACTCAGAAAAATGTGTTGCAAGCTAAAATTTGCTTTTATAGACATGTCTAGGGAGCTATCTTTCTATATGTAAAAATCCCACTCACAAAATTATTAACAAGCCCTGCTCCAAAAAATGGGACAAGAGGGGGTTTGACATGTAAATAGTTTAGGAAATTCTCTCACAAAATAAATAATACAATCAGCAGGTGATATTTTACAAATTAGATGTATGTACTATTATAATCTCAGTTAATCAGTGTGCCTATAGCTCAATAAAATGTGGCTAAATGATCAAAAACAAGTCAGGACAAAAAGATAAAGGTATAACTGGCTTAAATTCAGGCAACACTGATCACTTTTCTATCAATGAGTATATAAAAGTTAGAGGACTCGTCCCTACCTGAAGCTCAAGCTGCTGAACCACCTGCATCTGGACTCTGCACTGGGCTGTACTTCTGTCGTCCAGGGTGTGTTCACTGCTTATGTGCCTAAAACAAACACACTGGCATTAAAGAAAAACTCCACTGAGAATATTTTGTCTCTGTAAAATAATCAAACAATTTTTACAAACAAGATTTTGAGTCACAGGTGATGACTTGGGGCCGTAGCAAAGCAAAAGTCAAAGTGTAGCTAAGCGTAAAAAATATTAAATGCAACGCAGCTGTGTGGTTACGAACTGGATGGTTTATAATAACCAAGAGACCACAGAAATGAAAGATTAAAACAAGATGCACTAATGTCCAGGACCAAACAGTATCTGGATATTTTTTCATAGTTTTCTGTGGTGATCCAGGGGGAAAATCTGTGGAATGTTTTTTTGCTTTTTACGTTATCACTGATTCATTGGAAAAATATCATAATCATTGTTTTCTGAGCTAATTTGTCGATTTATTTTAAAGAATAAATCCACCTAAATTATTTCAATATTACAACAGGCTGAAATAAATATGAGTTTACTTAAGCTTTTAAATTTAACACTTTTAATTTCATCATGAAAATTTCTGAACATGTTTTCAGGACAGCCTTTTCATACTTATCAATGTCATAGCAACATACGCCAGAGACAGAGAGGTGGAAATGGCAAACATTTGCCTAGCAACACGCTCTTCTTTAAACTCTGTCTAAAATCTGCAGAATTCTCCAGGAGCAGATGTTATATGGGCCTGCTGAGGACAAATAGAAGAAGAAAGTGTTCACTGGGCTCTATGCAGTCCTGTGAAAAACTACGTACATCCCACAATTTTATAGCTTGTAGACCCACCTTTGGCAGAAAGAACTTGAAATTATAATTTTCTGTATGAATTTATCCATTACTCACATCATTGTGGAGGAACTCTGGCCCACTCTTCTTTAGTTCATTGATATTTGCTGCCATTCATTTATGCACAGCTCTCTTAAGTTTCCACTACGGCATTTTGGCTTCTCCCTCGTATTCTCTCCAAGGGGTCGCCAGAGGGGATTAATCCACTGTCGGTAACTTGGCAGAGGTTTTACGCCAGATGCCCTTCCTGACACAACCCTCCATGATTAGAGGGTCTTGTGTCCCAAGCTGGAATCAAACTGGGGACTTTTTTGTATGCTAGGCAAATGTGTAAACCACTGCACTACGGGGGACACTCCACCACAGCATTTCAATGACCCATAAGAACCCAGACCCATTTTTCCATTTATGAAAATTATGATGGGTATACAACAGACCAAGAGGCCCACACAGAACACATTAATACTCCACATTTAAAGAGTTTATTATACACACGTCACCATGGGTTCTTATGGGATAAGATCTGAACTTTGACTGAGCCATCTCAGTGCCTTGGTTCTTCTCTTCTCCAGCCATTCTATTATAGATTTCCCAGTGTGCTTGGAATTATTGTCCTGTTGTATGAGCCGATTTTTGCCAAGCTTTAGCTCACATTTGGCTCTAGAATACTTTGTATACAGAGGAGTTCCTGATCCACTCAATTACTGCAGCTCAATCAACTTAATTACTTTGGCTGCAAAACCAGCTCAAGTCATCACCCCTCCACCACCATACGCTGGGCATTGTGGCCAACCATCTCCACTGTGGACCAGTGGACACTGTTCCAGAAGTCTTGAGGTTTGTTCAGATGCAGCTTTGCAAACCTAAGCCATTCTGCCATGTTCTTTCTAGAGGGAAGGAACTTTCTCCTGGCAATACGTCCAAACAAGCCATACTTGTTCAGTCTTTTTGTAATTGTACTGTCATGAACTCTAACATTTAACATGCTAACTGGGGTATGTAGAGGATGAGCTGCACCTCTTGGCATTTTCTCTGATCATCGCACTGTCTGACCTTGAGGTAGATTTGCTGGGATGTACATTTCTGGGAAGTTGCACTGTGTCAACACACACCAATGATTCAGACCAGCAAATTGCCAAAACTTCAGCTTTTATATAGAGGTGATCACCTCTATATAGAGGTGCTTTTATATAGGGATGATCACTTTTATATAGAGGTGATCACCTCTATATAAAGCAGGAGCTAAGAGCTACTTATGGTCTTAATTCCTGTGGAAGCAGTAAGGGTTTAACTTTCTTTTTCACATGACTGTAGGTAAAATCATTTTGTTTTTGTTTTTTTGTTTCTTAAACTTGTATGAACAGAAATTATATTGTGATATGTATTTAAAATTAGAGCCTGCTTCATCTGCTTCAAATTCGTTGTGTAGTAGCCATGGCTGGTTTTTCATGTCACATATACAAAATCCAAAAGTTTTTTCAGAAATTCAAAAAACTAGCACTTAACAATTTCTTTATATATTTCCAGATTGCTCCAAATTCCTGCTACTGCATCAGCATGATAATAAAAAGGTTTCAAACTCCAAACAAAGATTGCAGCAGGAAACCTGCTTTTGCTCTAAGTTAACGCTCTTTCTATCTTCTGTGCAATTCACCTCAGTTTTGATACACTAGTGCTAAATCACAATATCATCTCAAGGCACATTATAGTTTAAGGTAAAGACCCCACATTGATTAAATGTATTAAAATGTGGTCAGTTTCTGAGAGCAAACTACTTTCAAATTTTTGTAATTAGTAACATAAAAATTCCACAAATGTTGTGAAACATTTTCAGTTTAAATAAAATTGATTTTGTGTATTAAACATTTACTTTCATGAAAACAGCACAGTGCCATGTAATAATCATATATCATAGTCGCTGACGAGTTCATAATGTTGGCTTTCCTGAAAAAAGGTTTCATCATTTTAAAATGATCATATTTTAATGAAGTAATCAAAATCCAATCAAGTAATCCATGACAATGTAACTATAACCTATTTATACAGCTTTTCAAATTTAATCCAGGATGATAACGGTTGCGAAACATCCTGTATTGATACGGAATTCCTTTCATGAAGATAGTTTAAACTTACTTGATAAACTGGCGGAAGTTTTCACAGACTGTCTCACAACCTGGCCAATTACACACACCGTGACCGAAGAGAACGTGTTTGGCACCATGATCACCTTTAACCGTGCTGAGTGAGGGAGAAGAAAAGGAGAGTGACTGTTGTGATTAAAAACCACAGCAGGCAAACAACAAAACAGCAATAAAACAGATATAAGAGTGTTTTGTTTTCTTTTCAGGTAGCACAAAATGATAGAGAGAGGTGACAGGGAGCACTGACAAAAAAAAAGGATAAGTATTTACTTTTGATTTGGGACACGTACTGTAGTTACGTAAACTTTTTCTTTGCTGATCCACTTCAGGTGGCGGAACACAAAGCAAACAAACAATACAAAATATATCGTCCCAAGGGGAATTAAAAGTGAAGTCTCAAAAGCAAACATCTCCCCACCCGCACCTTGAGAGAAAGAAAGTGTCTACACATGACAAGTCTTTGATGTTAACAATAAAGGCAGTGTCATTTGAGCACTCCAGCTGTTTACAGCGAGAACAGACAGCGCTTACCACTCGGCCCGGTGAAGAGATAGAGACTGCTGGTCACCGGTCTGTCTCCCTGTGACTTTTGTTGACATTAATTTGCGAGCAGAAGGCTCCTGATTGCCTTTTATTGTGGTTTTATCTTCAGTCATTCCAGATGTGAGCTCTTTCCATATCTGCTGCATTTCTGCAGGGCTGGGGCAAGCTAAAAGATGACAGAAAAAATACAGATGTCTGCATTTTATTTGTTGATTAAGGAAAGAAAGAAAAGAAGATGGGAGTTCTAACTGATAAATAATACATCCACCAATACTCCTGAAAATAGCCATGGTATATTTTTCTAGCACTATTACATTTCCTTCATGAACATACCATAGTTTTGTTTTGTTTTTCAATCATTCATTTTCAGACAGTTCAATCGTTTCTACCTGAAAGCTGGAGGGAATAAATGGGGAGAGCAACTCCCTCTTTTTATCTCTTCAGTGGTATCCAGGGATAATTCTATTCCAAGGTTTACTTTCACTATTAAACACTAACCTTGTTTTGTCTTTATCAGATTACTTTCCACATTTCTATGTTTTTACAACTTTGTTCAATTATGCATTATATTATAACCTGTACTGTTCAGTTCAATCTGAGACATGCTCCTAATTATGACACTTAAAAGACAGAATATTAAAACACAATTTTTCCATTTGCTGAGAGAAGAAATATAATAGACATGTACAACCTTGGTAATAAATATAAAGAGCAGTGACCTGGAGAGAGGGCAGGAGAGGACAGTGCCGGTCTCTGAGCCCGGAGGAGCTGCTGCTGCTGCTGCTGGAGCTGGAGGAGCTGCTGGAACACGAGCTGCTGCGAAGGGAGCTGGAAGACGGAGCAAGAAAACAAGACATTTCTAGTGAGACAATAAATTCTGCTCACACACTCTCTTCTTCACCAAAGAGAGATAAGTCGGTCCATTTATGATTCTGAGCCAATTCTGGGCTTTTGAGATCAGAAAAACAGCATTTTAAGTCAGCATATAGCACCACTTAATGATTATAACAGTCAGTTACTTCATCAGGTGCTGAAATTCTTCCAAAATAAAAGCCAGAATCCACATTTCAGCTAGAAAACCTTGTTCTCTAATCACAAAAGCAACTCACTAACAAAAGAAATAATTTTATACATGTATCAGTCTTCAACATCTAGACATTCATAAGAATAAATGGATATGTTAACTCCTAGGCTAAGATGTTTGTTTAAAAATATGGGAAAAAAGAGTCATACCTCTTTGAGTTTCTTGCTGGACTGCTGTTGTAGCAGCTGAATCTGTTGTTGTTGCTTCTTGTAAAACTCTTTCAGATGATGCTACACAAATGAGAACTGACTGATATTATGACATTATCATAATCATTTAGACATTTAGAAATAACAGAATTTGCACTGGTAGAAATATTTCTGTTTCATGTGAGATTTTTAGAACTTGCAAACACACATTTAAGGTCTGCTGCCTCAAATGAGCCAATCTGAGGTCTGTGGTACAGTTTCATAGTTTTGTTACAGATGTAAGAATGGCAAGAATGACAAGAGGTTTTACTGATAACAGGAATGCACAGACATTGTACAGACATATTGGCTCTGTTGACTTCTATAATCCTTTCAGCGAGTAAGATGAGATTTACAGCTGTGAGTACTCTGACCAGATGGTCCTCTTTATGTGGGATTGCACACCATTTTTTCCTTTGTCTCCCATCCCACATCTTGAGAGAATGTACCACATTATGACTGGCTCTGTGGGATGTGCACTTTTCAAAAGTCTGGCTATTTACCCAATGTAGGGGAGGCCTTTGTTATAATCAATTGAAGGTAAGCGTGTTTCCTGCAGTGCCAATCAGGCAAAGTTAAAATTCACCAAAAAGTCACAAGCTTTGCAGATTTCAGTTAATATAATGAAAATCCCACTGGTAGTAATTTTTTCGGCTTTGCACAAGTGAAAAAATGGCGTGAATCAATGCAGTATATGCATGCTGTATGTCATATTTGGCTAAAACTTGCTATAATGATCAGATACAGCTTTAAAAGGTATACCAATCTATAGATGCATTTCTACTGGAACCCAAAGATGATTAAAGGTAAAATTAAAGAGAATACAGGAGTCTCTAAAGACTATTGCATTAGACCATAAGAACAGACTTAAGCTTTCCTTTTATCCTTAATGTATTTACTTGAATTGGAAAAGTCAAATTCGGATATTTTATATCTGGCCTTAACATGCTGGATACTAATCCTTTTACCTGCACAGTTTATTGTGTTATTTTTAAGTCAGGTATGAAATGTTCAGATTACCCCCCAGCATTGCTAATGTGTCCCACACAAACACAGTCTTTACCCCAGAATTAGTTTGCAGCATCTGATCACCCCAGATGTGAGCGTTCAATGTTTGTCTGTTGTGCCACACTGATTTTGTGTTGCTAAATCTTCAAAGATCATGTGGTGAAGCCACAAAACTCTTTAAATGAGGTGAGCTATGAAAAAACAAAAATTAGGTTTCCTTGTTGTTTCTGGCGCAAATGGGGAATACATGATGACAAAGCGAAAAACAACATACAAATGGGCTCTAAGCCAAATTTTTATTTTGAACATTGATATGGGTAGTGAGCCAGAATTAGTGAATCCCTAACTTCTAAATAGAGGCAGATATTATATAAGAGGCTGAGTTAAACCTCAGCAGAAAACATTTAAGAAACTCAAAAAGTACAATAACCCTTATAATTATTACCATTAATTACACTTATTGGTTTTGTCATTGTGAGGAGTCAAAATGTCTTTAATTAAACAAGAAACAAGCAAATAAGGAGGCCAGATAAGCTAAGCAAGTGAACCTATTTATTTTTGGGCTTCTGTAACATTTATTAGTTTTTGTTTGCTTGTTTGTTTGACTTTGATATGCTTGTGCATACTAACAAATTTGCTCATTTTGATAGCTTCCAGCAACCACACTCGTGTTAGTTATATCCTCAGTTTGAACCACAATGCTAAACAAATGTTACAGTATCATTAACCTAAATATCTGACCTTATAACCCAAATGTATTATCTTTCCAGTTAATTCCCATTGATCACAGTTTTGTAGTTCTTGTATAAGCTTTCTAGTCTACTTAGCTAACTGAATAAATAGTCTGTTTAAGTAGACTAGTTGTCATCATTGTCATTCTTGCATCAAATTTTATTCAGATCCACCCTGGCCTGTGTTAGTGCTAAATATTCTTATACCTGCTGGATCATAAGGGCTTGCTGCTTCTGGTGGATCAGAGCCTGCAGCTGGTTGGGGGACAGAAGCTGCTGAATCTGCTGAGGGGCCATCATGGCAAGAAAGACCTCAAAGAAGAAGAGGACGGATGCAATTATAAAGGACCACAATCTGCAGAGTGCAGTAAAAACAATGAGTGAGACAGAAGGTAAGTGTCAGGTGATAAACAGTAATAACCATCGAATGGGAATCTTTCCAATTACACAATAGTGTTGTCAACCTTTTGTGAACATCATCATGCTGGATTGTGTCACTGACCCGAAATGAGACTGGAGATAGGCTGGCCAGTTAATTAGCAACACAATTTCATGCTTGTTGTGGCTCCTAATAGGACTGTATGGGTGTTAATAAAGCCAAACACTCACAGAATAATAACTGATCTGCACTGTTACTGATAGGGTGACAAATAACAGGGTGGTTGTCTCCCTTTGTGGTCACACGCAGTCTACAGCAATTACCATGACTGCATTAAGAAACAGCAACATACATATTCAACATGTTGTATTACAAACAACAACAACAACAAAAAGGTGCTACTAGATGATTGCTGGGGAAAATATAATTTATTTGAATTTTACAGTATGTGCCTTCCTTTTCCATAACTTGTTGACTATTATCTAAAGGCATGTGCAAAGGCTGTTCTTTGGGTTTGGTAAAACCTTATGTCATATTGAAGTAATATCTCAGCTGCTTGCAAGATGTAATGAAAGAGCACCCCGAAGACCTTAAGTTTGTCATTTTTCATCCATCAGCCCATTCATATAACATCTCCTGTGTCTTTCAAACAGACTGAGAAACATCAGAACAATAGACATGAGAAGAAGAACCAGGAAACAATGATAGGCATGCATGACTTGGTCTTACTGAATGATGAAACAACTGGCCTTTGACAGAAATTAAATCAATAGCAGTTGAGAGCATTTAAACAGTGATGTATTTTATAGAGCACACATAGCTTCATACATGGAGGTAATCTCTGTTTCATACTTTCTCAAGAAAGAGGGGGAGCTGGACGACAAAGTGGCTTTGCCAAAATTAAATAAAAAACTAGCCAAATTTAATTTTACCTCCATTGACAAAATATAAGCAAACCACCACTCCCCCAAAGATCCACAAACTGCACAGTGGTTGCACTACTGTGGTTATGAACTTTGTGGTTTTTCCGAGTGTTCTGTTGCATGGAGGTGCAGCTGGTTTCATTATCCTGCTTTACAAATCACTATGCAACCATTTGTGGTATGTGGCCTGGATGCTCTTAGTAAAGCAATACATTACAGATGGAGGTCATTTTCTTTTACGATCAGAGAAAACCAGTTTTCAATGTGAATAGTCCTTTTTTGTAATATGTTTAGAGTTTGCAGATTGAAAAAAAGCTTCATATCACAAGTTATTATTAAATTCTGAGGACCTGAATAGCACTTTAGCACACAGGAAATGTTGCAATGGTGGTGCTATGACACCTGATGAAGTTATCATGGGAGCTGAAAATAACCAAAAAACATTTTTTTAAAATATTAACACCACGCAGTTTCAGTGCTGGCAGAATTCTGAAGGCGCATGAGCTGAAGGCCACAAGTATAGATTTAGAAAGTGAATTAGGAGACTAGAGGAGAACAAAAGTGACAAGATGAGAGAACGAACTGAAGGAAACGCTGCTGCTGGCCGTTAATTATCTAGGTTGTTTCATTGATCCCATAGATTAAGATTACCAGGTATGGAATTGCAAGAGACAACCATAAAATTATGTTGGGCCATGCTTATTTGCCTTTCACTTGCATCTGTTTGACCTAGGTCTGTGCACAATTATTCCTCCCTGGCTCTGACTCACAAACTAATAATGAAGGACAAACAAGAATTCTGTGTGTCAACTCCCCACTCAGCTCAGATCTCATAAGAAATGTCTGCCACTGTCAACAGAGCTGCAAGCTCTGGGTTTGGTGCCCTGTCAGAGGATATCCAATATAAGGCTACGGGGTATTTCTCTCTCGACATCTGTTTGCACAAGAGTATTCTGTTCCCCACTTATAAAGAAGAGGAAAAACTGAAAAAGGGGCATGATGAAGAAGTAGCAGGATGCACATACCTGTTTATGGGGGAGACTCTGCCAGTTGTCACCACTCAGAGTGCCAGAGTTCCCATTAGCTACTCTCTCCCCTCCACTATTGTCTGTGTGACTGAGGAGGCTGCTGGCTGGGGTTTGACGGGCTGTTGTAGGACTGAGAGGGGACTCTGGCATCTCAGCTCAGGTCCTAAAAGAAACCGGTCAGCTGAGCTGTAAGCTGTAAACTTCTACTGCAAGGTTAAAAATACCAAACAGTGTGTTGACTGAGATGCTGGCTAGGAGAATATATGAAGACAGAAGAACTCCCAGCTGAAATAAAAAGGACTTCAAGTAAGGCCAGAAATAGACTGAAAATACTTTAGATAAAATTTACAGAACTAGGGATTAGGTAAATACTAATAAGGTCTTGATTTCCATGTACTAATTTCAGCATAGTTAAATTACATCCATCACAAATAACATTACCAGATTTAAAGTAAGTTGTTAAATGTATTTGGGACAATACAGTAACTGCACTAACTAAAGTGTTTCGACATGTTACTGACTTCCTGGCATCAAAAAGTATGACATTTATCATTTCAGATTATCACAACTCAGAATCATTGTGGTATGTAACGGAATTTATGCAGAATATTTATGTGGCTTGTAACATGCACAGGCATTAAAAGCTTTTAAATGGGGTGTGTTATCTTACTACTGCACATAATCAAAACCAAGTGATAAAAATATCCTCCTGACAAGAGCTAAAACACGTATCCTGCTAAATTAAAAAGAAAAATCAGAGTTCAGCTTCAGTTATAAACTAATAAAACAATACAAGAAGTAAAATCTTAGCAAGACAACACAATAGAAAGCTCTCAGATGCCTCTGTTTCTGTCAGAAATTAATGAAGCTTACATACCTTTAAGGTGAATAATTGATTTTAGAGAAGCCAAGAACAGTTGGTGTCTGTAAGTCAAGCAGTTTGGAGTGTGGATGGGAGATAACTGATGGAGTTGTGTGTCTATCTAAGGGGAGGAGTCACAGTGTCAGTCACTAAATATGCAGTGAGAAAAGAAGCAGATTACTGCGATGTGAACAGCAGAAAAAAAAAAAAAAAATATATATATATATATATATATATATATATGTATATATATCAAAGACGTGGTTGAAAAGTACAGTGCACTTAACGTTAATCTAAATAATATATAGATTAACACAAGTAGTATGCCAGTACTACTTTTCTTTGTGGATACAAATACACAATGCAAAAACAAAATAAATATATAAAGAAGAATGCCCCCAAACAAGCATGATGTTTTAAATGAAAAACAAAGGGTCTTTTTTAAGAAAAGACAAGTATAGTTTTCTGTAACTTTATTTAGATATGCAGTATCTAAGAGATTTGAACAACAAAAAGGCTCTCTAACCACACAACTGTCAAACTGTTATCAAAGAGCTATTTACAGTTGTCTCTGCACTTTTATTTGAAAAACATACCAGTACATAAAAACAAATAAAAGTGTTTTAATTTAGCCTCCTGATAGATGCAGTGTACCCTAGAGTCTAGTGTAGCTGACAAACTGACAAATAACACCTTGAATAACTTCAGATCTGTTTAAGACTTAATAAACTTTCTACAAGGCAATTCTGCATAATTATTACTTTTTTATGAGAAAAATAATTATTTTTCATTATGCAACCTTTGTCACACGGAACAGGGGAGAGGATCAAAGGCCAGATTGCCGTAACAGTGATAGTTATTTATCCCTGTAACAATACGAGAAGAATAACAAGAATAACAAAGCCTCATAATTTTTCTCTCATATATTAAGCACAAAGAAACAATGTAGTTCTATGATCAGTCAGCACTAATTAATACAGGTTAGTAGGTGTGAATGCAAATGTAAGTTAGGGCTCTACAAGCATAAAAGGAACAGCTGAGTAAAATGGTCAAATAGATATTACCTCTGTTATGAAAAAGAAGTTTAGACTTCACAGCAATTAAAGGCCGATCAAATATATTGTTACCGAGGTAAGTTTGTGCCACCTACTGGATTAATATTTACCTGCCCTCCAATTTGGATGATAAAAGTAATATACATGTGTTGTATGTATTCAGTGATAAGAGCAAAAGCCTTTCCAAGCAGCACCCAGCTTGCTCTGTTTCATTATGAATTAATTCAGGAAAGATAAAGGCTAAAAGTTGATATTGTAGGGTAAAGTTCTTTTATTTGTGTTTTTTGACTCTTCCATAACTGGGGACATGTGCCAGTAGCGAGGAAACATAAGGAGATGCAGTGTTAGGGTTATAAATATAATGTCATGATTCTGGCATGTCTCTAACCACCCCTCACCGATGCTCTAAGGTTCATGATATGGTATGGTCCAGTCCAAAAAAGTCATCTAATTCCTCCTTGAGTCCTCCAGAGGGCATTGTGACTCCACCCAAGCCAAAGACTGCTCTACAGCTGTTCTCCTTCCAAGCCAGACACCCTGCCACACTATCATACCATTGCTTCTCTCTCTTTCTCAGGTATTCCAGAGGAACAGGCTAAAGTTGGATTGCAACCTGGGCCACAGTTACTGTAAATGGACCCCAGGCCAAGTTTCTTAAAGGGGGAGGATAGGATGACTTTGATAATCAGTGCAACATGAGAAAGAGAGAGCTTTGACAAGGTCTGTGTGTCCTTACAGGAAGATGTAGGATGGCCTGGGTTGGTGAGGATGCTGTTAAATGTTCTGACAGTATCTGTTGCAGTTGTTTCTTCTGTAATAATGCTGCTCTCCTATTTCTGTGATGCAGTTTTAAGTCGCATCCTGCTTTTTCTTCTTTAATGTAAGAAGTTTCTTTAAGATGTTGCATTGAGCTTCCTTCCTGTGTATCCATTGCTTATTTTTACTGTCTGAACACATCAATGAAAGCATCCTGTCTGTACCACATCCTCTGATAGCCTGTACAAAACTATTATCTTCTTCACCACTGCGTTTATGTTATTCTCAAATGCAAATGAGGGGAGTGCTCACTATTCATCAGCTAAACTTAAACATGCTTAGTCACCGTTAAAGAATGCATTTCATTTACTCGCTAATATTAAGGTCTAACTGCTTTGGGATGAATATGTGTATTTGACATGGCTGTGAGATAAATACAGTAAATAGAATACACTGGAACCATAAATCATATTCTGATAAATCCCCATATGTGATAATCCCATAATAAATTTAACTTTTGCGGAATGAGTATTTCTAACCTTTAGGCTTTTACATTTGTCACACTATAGTCAAGATTGGTCAGAGTTATTATTTTGGAGGCCTAAACTGTATGCAATTGCAACGTGACTCATTATGGGTCAGAAGTAACAAAACAAAAATAGTTGCCATGGTAAATCCATTTCTATGTGTAAAAATAGCATTCCAACTCTCTCGGGAGCAATAAGTACAATTATACAAGACAGATGACTGCAAAATATTTAGGCACTGGAGTAGAGGCCATGGGCGGTATATTCTCCTCCTTAGCTTAGACTACTGCGCATAGTTTAAGTCCCTTCTGGCCTATTTATAGTGTTGGCCCTTGCAACAATGTCATCTGTAACTTGACTCCATCTGTTAAATCAGAGCATGCTGAATGTCACTTGCCAGAAGCAGAAGCACTGAGCTTCACTTTCTGCTGACTCTCTCACAGAGAGCCTCATGGAGTTTGGGGGACAACCAAGACCTTCTGGGGCCTGTAACCTCTTAGTTGTCCCAGGCCTCAACTCCTGGGATGGGGACGATGATGAGGGTGAGGTGGTCATCAGCATCAGGCCTAAATCTTCTCCTCTCCCACGGAGAAAGAGCTCTGTTTCTGATGAGGACTCAGAGACTGAGCCCCCCATGTGTGGCTCCAGGAGGGTGTCCTTTGCAGATGCTAAAGGCCTCAGGTTGGTGCAAGTCAAGGAGTTTGACACATGGGATGTTCCCAAACTGCCTGGATGTGGCTCTTCAGAAGGTGAAGGTAACGATGAAGAGGAATACATCATCTCCCCTCTTAATTTCTCCCTTCCGCTGTTAACCGAGGACCTACTTGCCAAGGTCCAGGAGCAGAAAGTAGAGCTGGAAAAAATTGAGTTACTTCCAGGGACCACAATTCTGAAAGGGGTGGTCCGTGTCCTCAACATCTCCTTCACTAAGGCAGTATACATTCGAACTACTTTGGATAACTGGAACAGCCACTTTGACCTCTTAGCTGAGTACATCCCAGGTTCCAGTGATGGACTGATGGACTGTTTCTCATTTAAGCTCACCTTGTGGCCACCATTCGGGGAGAAGGGAGCCAGAGTTGACTTTTGTATACGTTATGATACTCCTGTGGGGACATTCTGGGCCAACAATCACAGCGAGAATTATGTACTCTTCTGTCGCCGCAGAACGAAGGAGGACAGTGAGAAACAACAGAAAGAAAATGCAAACAAGAAAAGCTGCCTCAAGACTGTCAGGTGGGAATAAAAAGTGATTCACAGAATGACTAGTAGTAATGGCGTTTTTAGACATTCAGTTTATTTAATTATAACAATTAACATGGTCAGATGAGTAGTCCTTTATGCCTGTTGTGGGAAAGTAAAAAGGATCATTTCCTGCCATTGATTAGCTATTCGTAAACATGGTATTAAATATATGTCTTACTAAATGACACATACTGTATGGAAATATATGGAAATATATGGAAAATTGTCACTCAGATATATTTTGTTGAGGACTATGAGAGGGATATAATTTTAATTATTTAATTTAATTAGAGAAAATATTCTTTCTATCATTTTATTATATCATAACAATCCAATTGTTTGGAATGGGAAAATAGCCAGATATATAAGTTAAAATCCAATACACACTATCATATCTCACAGTTGTAAATATAGAACTTTTAAAAATTTAATACCTGCGATTCAAAATTTTTAATGCATTTCAATACTGTCACCTTATGTGGTTTGTTGATTGATGATAGTAAATAAAACTATTTGAGATAGAAAAAAATATGAAGTCTGACCAATCACAATCTTATTAATTAATTTACAGTCAGAACTCCACTGTGGAAAACATTTCAGGAAAGGAATCTTCATCAAAGGGAAATATTTTGGCAGGTGAAAATTTATTTTATCCATTGTGAAATGATGAAATTATCTGAATATCTGAATTTAAAGTAAATTGCTTTAATAGTGCAGCAGGATTATACGTGTAAATGTTTCTCATCTCCAGATGTGTCTAACAGTGGACTGGAAGTTGACTCTTTGAAAGCTAAGAATGGTCAGTTAAAAATATCAGAAGAACATGGACAGAAATTACTGGTGAGTAAAAAATATATACCAATACTAAACATTTCTTTCCTTGGATTTTTCTTTTGTTTTGCTGATATGACTCATGATGCAACAATTCAATTCTGGCCTACTATCCTAAATCCTTCTCATATTCTAAATATTATAGGTTGTCTACAGGTTTATTATTGAACTTGACTGGATGTATGTGATGTATTAATAGCAGTGAAAGGAGGCTTAAAGACACCTTGGTATGTCTGTGAGGTTCAGTAGCAGCAGAAAACTTAATATGACCCTTCTGCAACTTCTGAGAGAATGTCACATGACTGGAGCTCCCGTACCACCAGCGTAACATAATGTGCTCTGCACCTTTAAAAATAAGTCATGCTTGCAGTTTTTCTTTGAGCTATTGTGGCATATTGTGCAAATATAAACACATTTTTAAAACTTATATAATACAATACTTCTATATAGCATACAACTACACAAGTATTGGGCCACACCTGTTAGTCACTGAATTCAGGTGTTTCATTCAGTCTCATTACCACATGGGTATAAAATCAACCAACTAGCCATGCATTCCTTACAAACATTTGCGATAGAATGGGTTATTCTAAAAAGCTCACTGAATTTCATCTGTATTATACTGTAAGCAGATGCCACTGTATCAACAAATCAGTTCATGAAATTTGGTCCCTCCTAGATATTCCACGATCAACTGTAAGTGGTATTATTGCAAAGTGGAAGCATTTAGGAACCATAGCAACTCAGCCACGAAGTGGCAAACCACATAATGTTACAGAGCAAGGTTTCAAACCTCCTCTGAAATTAACGTCACCACAAAAACTGGCAGCTGGGAGCTTCATGGCATGGGTTTCCAGTGCCAAGCAGCTGCATGCAAGCATTACACCACCAAGCACAATGCCAGGTGTCAGATGCAAGGCTACAAAGCTTACTGCCACTGGACTCTGGAGCAGTGGAAGCGAATGCCTCTTTGTCTGGCAGTGATGGACAGGGGAATTTTGGGAGAACATTACCTGTCTGACTGCATTGTGCAAGCTGTAAAGTTTAGTGGAGGAGGGATAATGCTGTGATGTTGTTTTCCTGAGGTTGGCCTTGGCCCGTTAGTTCCACAGATATTGCAAGTCAGGCCCTCTTGTCCAACATCAGTGTCTGACAGTGTCTCACAGATACTTTACTGGATGAATAGGCAAAATTTCCACAGAAACACTCCAAAATCTTGTAGAAAGTCTCCTCAGAAGAGTGGAAGCAATCATAGCTGCAAGGGGGGACCAACTCCATTTTAAAACCTCTATGGATGTATAATGGGATGCCATAAAAACCAAAGCTGGCCAAATACTTTTGTGTGTCAATCAGAAGTTTGTTTAAGGACATTTTTTTCTTTTGGATTATGTTACTATGTGACTAAATTTCACCCAGCTTGCTTTTCTTAAAACAGCATATTGTGTGAGCAAGCTGAAATTAATCTATCCTTTGTTGATGGACAGATTAAGAGCAGTCTGGACAGCAGCAAAAGAAGTCACAGAGAGGCTGCACGGAAGGCCAAAGTGAAAGACTACTTTGCTCCAAGAAATGGAGGACCAAATGACACTGAAAGAAATGAATCACCTCCAAACGTAAAACAGCCACCTCAAGCAGAAACCACAAAGGAAAAACATGCAGATGTGCAATCATTTTCCGAGAGGAACAGCAAATCAGAAGATTCTCAGTTTGTTTCTGAATCTCTAATAACATGCAGCGAACCTCTCCTTAATGTTTCACATGTTATGTCACCAGCACATGACCACGCATCTAAGAGTGAGCCACAGAAATCTGAGAACGTTATTTTGGCTGTTGCAGCCACATTAGCAGGAGGTGAGAGTGCCACAGATATTCAAGACAAGTCTTCTCATGCAAAAGAGCAACATGCCAATAGGTCTGTCACCACATCTCAGGAAAACAGTCAGGATAGAGGCATGAGTCATGAATGCATTAGCAACACAACAGCAGTGAGCAGTGAAAACCTTGTTAGCCAGACCAGCAGCTTCACATTTGGAACTGTGGTGGCTCCGCTGTACATTCAGGTGTTTGGAAGAGCAGGCGGTGAAAGTCAGAGTGTGGGTGACTGGGTGAACCCTGCACGGATCGCACTGACTACTGAAGATTTAAATCCTCACACTGACAGAAGGCGGATAAGCTGCACTCTTTCAACAGATACAAGAAGTAACAATGACAGTGTTCAAGTAACTGTGATTAACAATCAGGAATCAAACAGTGAATGCTTAAAGGCAATACCATACAATCCTTGTGGTGAAGAAAAAGAGGCATGTTTGAGTGAGACGCTTAATGACATCTGCATAGAGACTCTGCAGGATCGAGCTGGGACTGAAAATACAGACCACACAAATACATTTCAAGGTTCAAAACCACATTTAGAAGACACATTAGGACATCCTGAAATTGTAGATATTTTATCGCAAGTAGATTTGTTGAATCCACAAATACCAGCTGAGAGTTTACATCTCCAGGGAGAAGCACAGGAAGACAGTGAAACTCATGACCTCCAAAGCCAAACTACAGCTGAAACACCACAGTGTCAGCCACCAGAGAATACATGCACACATATTAAAAGTAATGTAAATGAAATACACGCACAAAGCCACACAATCAGGATCTGTCAGCAAGCATCATTTGTATCACTTCAGACTTCTCAGGGTGTGTCAGGGCACGTTATTGAAGAAAGTAACCAACAAAACAGTAGTAGTGTAGAATTAATCAAAGACCATTACTCTGGCAAAACTTTGACCATATCAAACACCAACACTTCTTTAAAGGAAGATAAACAGTTTGAAGTTTTAAATGAAGTAAATCCTTACCACACTGATAATTCAGTTCCAAAAGCAATTGAAAATATACTTGTTTCTGGTTGTGAACTCGAAGAGAAGACAGATTTCACAACACCTGAGACATTTCTTGAAGCTGTGGGAGAAACCAATAGCTGGGAAGAAGGCAGTGAAATGACACATGACTCACGTAAAGCAAAACTCTCCGGTGAGATTAAGGTAACTGGGGAGGTAGCTGAATCTGTGACTAAAGAGACACTGGAAAAAATAGATCATTGCACAATCAAAGCTGAGGAGGATGGGGACTTCTGTTTAGGAGGCATTAGGGAAGTGAAAAGCTGGGAAATGATGGTTGAAGAAGAAGAAAACAATATAGTAACATGCAGAGAAGAAAGTGAGACAGTACATTTAAAACCAAATGACGCTGAAATGAGAGAGAAAGAAATCGCAGTGAAGACAAATGTAGAATTTGTGGGTGTGATCACAGTTACAGGAGTGAAAGGGAGCAAAGGTGATGATGCAGGGTTAAAGCTCATGGAGGGAAAAAGACAGGAAAAAACTGGAGGGACTGTGGCTGGAATGGATGGTGCAAGTATTGAGGAAGAATGGGCTCAAGTCACAATGACAGGCAAAATCGATGGAGAGGAAGAATTGACTGTGGAGACTGAAGTACAGAAAACAGAGGGACCAAAAGAGGCACAGTTGCAGAAAGGAAAACACTTTGCAGAGATCCAGGAGGTCAGTATTGAAAGGGCAAACATCCAAGAGGAAGAGGAGATAGAGGGAGAGGAGAAAATGGAAATAAGCTTGAATAATGAAGGTGAAGGCGATGCAGAATGGGAGAAAAACCCAAATAAGGGAAATAGAGAAGAGCAGAATCCAGATTACAATGAGGAAGTCCTAAAATGTAAAGTACAAGAGGCCAAGATTGTAGATGCAGACTCCTGTATGGCAATAGAGGAAAGAAAAGATGAAGTGCTGTATTTGGAAGGGCAGTTAGACATTACACAAAGCAATGCAGAAGATGGTTTATCTGCTCTGGTGAACAATGAGCAGGAGGGTGTCAATAAGAGAGTATTTCACAAAGAAAATACAGGAGAAGGGCAAAATGCTCACATTCATACTGAAATACATCAGTACAAAGAGGAGGGTTTTCAGAGCAGCAAGAATGTCACACATGATAGCTCACGAGATGAAAATGAATCTATCACTGCAGTGAGGGGCTTTTTAACAGATGAACCTGAAAATGACCAAACAAACCAAGACAGTGCTTCCGCAGAGTCGGACTCAGACGATGAGGTGGAGCTGTACATGTACTGTCTGAGGGCTGCTGGCACAGGAGCACAGGGCAGGAGCAAAGATACGGGTTTTACTGTAAGCAAAAGGCCTGCTGTAAGCAGAGTCAAACTGCTATCCACAACTATGCCGTGCATCAGTGAATCTCAGGATGAAGGGCAACACCTCAGCTGCCTTCGGGAGCATCGTGAAGACATGAAGACAGATGCATCAGTCGGGCAGAAAACCATGAACCAAAATGTATCATGGTGGAAGGACAGTTTTTCCTGCAGCAATATTGCAAAAACACTGCTCCTCACCACCTTGTTACTATCTTTTTTAGTTGTGGCATACCATTATGACTTTCTTGCCTGTTTGGGGCTCTATTTGATATCTGTGGTTTGGCTCTGCTGTCGAGGAGAGAAACAGCCAGTTAAAAACAGCAACACAACAGAATGAATTAAACTTAAAATCTGTTTCAGTTGTGATGATGGATTTTAAAAGTGTCAGAGTGTAAACGGTACTGACGCGATATCCATTTGTTATTTTTCTACATCCAATTATAAAGCTTAATATTCAACTGAAAAATGAACTAGATCTCACAGCATTTCCAAAAAATGTGCATTGATTATAGAGTAGATAAGACACACAGTAAATGAGTAAATGCTGTCTCTTCCCTGTGGGAGGATGTTACCTCTCTATTGTTGAGTATAAACCACTTTTTTGATGCTTTTCTGTACATAAAACTTACATAACTGCTTATACTGATCAGTCCTGCAGAGCATTTATCCTGTTTAGGGTGAATGAAATCCATCTGTGTGCTGTGCATGTGTCTCTGTGCATGTGTGTTTATTTGTTAGACTGCCACAAGAAAATCATAGCACTGGCATATGACACGTAGTTTTCAAAACAATGAAGTTAATAAATTGCACAATTGACAGTTATTTGAGTCCAATCAATTGTATTTTACACTTCACAGCAAACAGTAGGAACACATTATGGCAATATCCAGTCATTTGTATATTTCATACTTCATAAATTGACTGCATATACAACGCCTAAAAAATGTTTAAATTCACCTTGGATGTCTCACCCTTTTATTGCTTTGATAAATGAAATCATGGTCAATACAATATTCTTTTTTGACAAGAATTTGCACAAAAAAATCTTCCTTCATGTCAAAGTGAAAACAAAGTTTTACAAATTTATGTCTGAATTTGATTTCAAGTGTTGAACTTGCATTTGGTAGCTGTTTACTAAAACTCTCAACATGAGGCCAAAGCAAGCCATTATTAGGCTGAAAAACTAAAGTAGTCCTGTCAGAGAGATAACAAAAACTTGTGGACAAGTGGACAAAACAACAATCTGATTCATTGTTATAAAGAAGGAATATACTCGGCAGCTCAGCAACACCGAAAGGCCTAGAAGAACACAGAAGGCAATTTAAATGGGTGATCACAGAATTCTTTCTTTTCACAACATCATGCCAAGTCATAAACACTCTGGCAGGTGTATCACTGTTAGAGTCTATAAACAAGATACCCCTTTATGAATGTAAATACAGAGGTTTTACAACAAGGTGTAAACCACAGGTTACACTCAAGTACAAAATGGTCAGATTAGATTTAGCCAAAAACTATCCAGAACAGCCTGTCAAGTTGTAGAAAAATATTCTTTGGACAGATGAAACCAAATAAACTTAATAGAATTATATAGAATAATAGGGGGGGAAAAGTATGGAGGAAGAAAGGAACAGCTCATCTGAAGCATACCACATCCTCTGTCAAACATGGTGGAGTCAATGTTAATGTTATGGGCATGTGTGGCTGCCAGCGGAACCAGGTCATTAGTGTAGATTGATGATGTGACTGCTGATGGAAGCAGCGTGATGAATTCTTGAGTGTATAGAGCTATACTCTGCTCAGATTCACCCAACTGTTGCAAAACTAATAGCATGGTGACAGTGCTAGTGGACAATGACGGACCCAAAGCATACTGAAAAAGCAATGAAATGGGATATTTTTCACCAGTCAAGACAGTCACCTAAACTCAGCCCACCAGAGAATGCTTTACAGTTACTGAAAATAAAACTGAAGGCTGAGAGACTCACAAACGAGCAGCAACAGAACTAAAGGCCTGGCAGAGCATCTTAAGAGAGGAATCAAAGCATTTGGTGATGTCCATGGCTTCTAGACATCAGGCAGTCATTGACTGCTTTTTTTGAGTATTAAAAAGAATCATTATATTTAAAATGCTGTTATTTTTTGCTATTACTTTTGAACCTCTGAAAATGGGGGCCTATGTATAAAAATGGATGTAATTCTTATATAGTTTTTCCAATTCTTTTATTAAACCTTTCGAATTAAAGATTGAAGTCTGCACGTGGATCACATTTTGGTTGTTTAGTTTAAAATCTACAGTAGTGGTGTGTCTGTCTCAAAACTTATGCACCTAACTTTACAAGTTAGATTATTTTTAATGGCTAGAAAAGAGAATAATTTAAATGCTTCATTTGCTGAAGCTAATTGGAATGTCATTAGCTTTGATAATAAATAACATTAATTAATGTCACTTTAGAGGGATGACTGCTGTCAGCTGTATGTTACATAAGTAATCTGAGGTCATACTCTGAAACTCTGCAAGAACACAGAAACCAGATTATGTCCTGATTGTTTGGATTTTTATTTGCATCTCTGGTGTGTTGAAATGTTGTTCAGTTTGGGCTCCATTCTGATGAAATCAAGTATCTTGTTATCACCAGTTACCAGTTTTAAAGTATGTTTGGCATCCAGCTGACCTACCCAACTATTAAAGTTTGTTTTTTTTAACCGTTCAGAAGCCATTAAGTACAAGATTTTTAAAGGTGCAACCTCAAAATCAACATTTACCTTGAAATCAATACCCATGCTGAACAAACAGCTCCTGGGAGAAATAGTTTTAAGGAATATTTCCTTTCATGCTTTGTTCGTTTTTGTTTGTTTGTTTGTTTTTCCTTTTCTGGTAAAGAATGTCAGGCATCTCTCTGAGACATAGCTGGTTGAAACAGAGGAGAACCCTGGAGAGGAGTTAATTTCTGACATGCTTTTTGTCCACAACAGCAAATCTGATAAATCAGTCTGCTCTTTGGCAGCTTTGCAATGAATGATCAAACACAGAGTGAAATCAAGTCACTTGTACTTACAGCTTTTAGCTCTTGCTCCTTGTTTTCAACTTTGACCTTTAGCTGTGAGTTGAAGACAGCTGCAGAAATGAAACTGCCAGGAGACTACAAGGAAATTCACTATGAGGATTATCACTCTCTCACAACATTTTCAAGCCAGACATGTGTACAGCCTTCAGGGGCTGTTTTAACTCAGTCTGATCTTTTCATTTTAAGTAATTCTAAATAAAGCCAGAGAGTTTTAAAGATTGTATCTAACATCCAGTAACACTATCTTTTATCTGTAAGTTTATGGGATTTGTTTACTTTTTAAATGCCAAATTACCCTATGATTTGACCTCATAACTGAGCCCATAACACCAGTAATAATTCATTTTTAGTAGCTGTGTTAGTATGTTGGCTGAACTCTCAGCTCATAGTGCTTTATAGCTATTACAAACTGCAGCTGGGCAACAGTTTTCCTTGCCAGAATAACAGATGTCTGTCTAACCTCTTTCTAGGTGTTTTATTACTCGAGTGCAATGATAAATTAAATGTACAGTGAGTGTAGAGATCAATGTTAAAAGTGGAGGTGATTTTCTTATAAATGTTGTCTAACGTAAGATATTTCCACTTTATATATAGCACATAATTTCTTCAGAAGTAAAAGAACTTTAAATTAATACAGTAAACTCATTCAAACTGATAAAATAAATCGTATCTGTTTACAGTTGACCTCATGTATAAATTCACATGAAGATACTCTATGCTATCCACAGTGATTTTATTGTAATTTTTAAGTATCTGTCTCCATGGTGCCACAGTACAGCTGGAAGGAAAATCTGCAGCTAGATAAACAGTTCTGTAGCCATCATGTGCTGTGTGTTATTTTAGGAGAGAGAAATAGCTCCATGTTGTCAAGAGGTTTAAAAATTTATAGCTACAACATAAGCTTTAAATGAAACTACAGGTGTCTTAAAACGTTAAAAATGGAAAGAATGGATATTATGCAAATAAATTTACTGTTGCAACATTTTCAGCCAACTAACTAAATGATGAAAAAGTAGGGGAGATGTGTCTGAAAATGGGATCCACACAAAGTAATTAACCCTAAAACCACTGGGTGGCACTATATACACAACTAGAACAAGCTTAAGTTGATGCAACAGGATGTAATGTCCCTTCAGCTGCTCCCTTGTATTTTCCCAAATTTTAATCATGATCCCTATAACAAAATGACCTTGGGTGTATCTGTGTTCATGCACAAAATGCACAAAAACTTTTTTTAGTCCCATTGCCATAGGTGTAGAAAATCAAGCACATAGCCATGCAGTCTGCCTTAGCAAACATTTTTAAAAGAATGGGTTCTTCTAAAGAGCTCACTGAATTCTGGCGTGGGACTGTAACAGGACGCCACCTTTGCAATGAGTCAGTTCATAAAATTTCTTCCTTCCTAAATATCCCATGATCAACTGTGTAAATGGTATTATTGTGAATTGGAAGCATTTAGGAACCACAGCAACTTAGCCATGAAGTTGCAGACCATGTGAAGTTACAGAGTGGGGTCTCAGATTTCTACATAAAAGTCGGCAGTGCTCTATTTACTCAGTAACTACAGTGTTCCAAACTGATGAATCACACTTCTCTATCTGGCAGTCTGATGGACGAATCTAGCTTTGGTGAATGCCAGGAGAACATTACCCAGTTGACTGCATTGTACCAACTGTAAATTTGGTGGGGGAAGGATGTGGGCTTTTTTAGGGGGTTGGCCTGAGCCCTTAGTTCCAGTGAATGGCTAACTTAATGCTTCTGCTTACCAAGACATTCTGGACAAGTCTCTGCTTACAATTTTATGGAACCACTTTGGGGAGGGCTCTTTTCTGTTCCAGGATGATTGTCCCCCAGTGCACAAAGCAAGGTACATAAAGGCATGGCTGGCTGGCTTAGTTTGAAAGAACTTGACTGACTTGCGCAGAGCCCTCACCTCAACCCCATCCATCAACTTTGGGATGAACTAGAACTGGTATTGATCAAGTGTCTGATCTCAAAAATGATCTTCTGGATGAATGGGCAAAAATTTCCACAAACACACTCTGAAATCTTGTGGAAACCCTTCAAGAAGAGTGGAACCTATTATAGCTGCAAAGGGGTGAACCACCTCCATATTAATGCCTGTGGACTTTGAATGGGATGTCCTGTAGCTGTAATGTGTAGGTGGCCCAATACTTTTGTCCATATAGCATATATGGTAAGTCCATAAATCTTTAAATATTTAAATGATTCCAACAAATGGGATCTGAGGAGAAGCAATCAAGATATGATTGAAGACTTTCCACTTGAATTAACTTACAATATTAACATTATCTTCAAATTCTGCCAGCAGCTTGCATTGAAGATATTTACATTCTGTATTTACATTCATGAGGTCTTGTTTTAGAAATGATCAATGCTACACCTACATCCTTAAGTGTCCTTAACTTGGCTTGCTTTTCTTAACCAAAGGAAGACATCTGCTTTAGCTGTCCTCTGTGGTCTTCTTGGTCTTTTGGTGTTTGGTGTGTATTTGATTTGATTTTGTCCTGCCTGAACTGTCTGACAGGCCTCTGATTTATTTGATTTTTTTTTTTTCAGAATAATGATGGCCTATTTCATTTGCATTCACATGTATTATTTACTCTAGACCTTTAATCTCCATAAACTGTCATGACATACGAAAGAAAGAGGTCACACCTGGTCATGGAACTCCTTCACTGTCCAAATATGTTCAGGAACCTTCATCATTGATTCTCTGAAAGAAGTAGGGTGAAATAAACTTGAAAAAATGTCTTATTTTATCAAAATAAGTAATTTATCTTTTTCTGATAAAAAAAAAATTACACAGACAACAAATTATAGCAACATCACAGCAGTTACTCAGACACTGATATAGATTATGCAATCAAAGTCTTCCTGTATGGGCAGTTGTTTGTTCAATATGTTACTTACTTGGTGGAAACATTCATTTACATTTTTCACCAGTATTTCACATAGGGTTGTACCTGACGTTCTGAAATGACTGGACATGTAGTTAATAATAGGCAGAACTTTCCTGTAAACAGCAGTGATACATATGGTATTTGGATTTTTTTTCTTGACAGCCCACAATTTTCTCAGCTGTTTTGACAGTGGCATGTTGTTTTTATGAGACACAGTGAAGTTACCATTCCAGACTGTAATGCTCTCCATTATTTCAAGGCCATTTTCCAGAAATATAACAATGTACTGATATCACTAATAGCTATTCCAATTCTTATCCTGTCTCAGAAAACATCCCATTCTGTCTTCAAGGTGCAAAATCTCTAATCCCACTGAATAACATGCTATAATATCATATATAGACAAATCAAAGTTTTGTTATCTAAGCCTTCCAAGTGTTTTACATTATCCCCTTTAAACAAATTGTCCTCTCCTGTCACCCTATCTTAAATCGTCCCATTTTTGCGCCTAACCAGATTACCTCACTTGCTGAAGCAGTCAGCCAGAGGTCCTTGCTGTGTTGTTCTATCTGTGCCAAATCATTTCAGGTTGTACTGAGGCCTTGATTGTTTCGGGGCTGGACCTATTTTATTAGTACACAAAATTAAAGATGTTATGTCATTTATAGTTATGCGATCGTGTTGAATTATAATTATTAAATTTTTAATTAGCTACATCTGCATTTGGCCTGTGAATTAATTGTTTAAAGACATGTACAATCAAGTCTGTAAGTATTTGGACAATTGCACAATTTTGGTAATTTTGCCACTATACACTACTACAGTGGTTTTTATATCAAAGAATCAAGATGTACTTGAATTGCAGACTCTTAGCATTAATTTGAGGGGTTTGACAAAATCATTGCATCAGCTGTTTAAAAATTATAGCCATTGTTATACATAGCCCCATTTCAGAGTCTCAAAAGTAATACGACAATTGACTGAAAAACTGTTCCCTGACTATATTATGACACATTAAGCAGAAAAAAGGCACAGAGTTTATGCTAAGTGTTTAACTTGTATTTGGTAGCTGTTCACTAAAAGTCTCAATATGAGGTCCAAGGAGATACATTGTCAGGGTGCAAAACTAAAGTAAACCTATCAGAGAGATAGCAAAAACTTTAGTGGTGACCAAATCAAATCTGATTCACTGTTATAAAGAAGGAATACACTGGGCAGCTCAGCAACACCAAAAAGTCTGAAAGACCACAGAAGACAAATGAAGTGGATGATTGTAGAATTCTTTACTTTGTTATGGAAAATCTCTTCACAACATCTTGACAAGTCAAGAAAAATTTCAGGGATGTACATGTGGCATTGTCCACAATGACCTTCAAGAGAATGTAAATACAGGGTTTACAACAAGGTGCAAACCATAGGTTATACTCAAGAACCTGAAATAGATTTAGTCAGAAAAACTTCTAAAAGAGCCTGCCCAGTTTTGGAAAGCAAAAAAGTCTTTGGAAAAATGAAATCAAAATGAACTTGTACCAGAACGATGTGAAGTGACAAGTATAGAGAAGGAAGGGAACAGCTCATGATCCAGAGCATGGCACACCATCTGTCAAATGTGGCAGAGGCAAGGTTATGGCATATGCACGGCTGCCAGTGGAATCAGGTTTTTAGTGTTTTTTAATGATGTGACTGCTGGTAGAAGTAGCAGGTTGAACTCTGATGTGTACGGGGCTATACCTTCTGCTCATGTTTATCCACATGCTACAAAACTGACTGGAAGGCAAATGGATAATTATCCACAGCATACTGCAAAAGCAACCCAAGAATTTCTCAAGGCAAAGAAATGGGGTGCTGATCTGAACCCGGTAGACCACCCAGAGACCCACAACAAAGCAGCGACTGAACTAAAGGCCTGGCAGAGCATCTGAAGGGAGTAAACACAGCATTAACGTCCATGGCTTCTAGACTTCAGGCAGTCAGTGACTGCAAATTTTAAAAATAATTAAAGCTGAAAATTTGCACTTCAATCACATTTGACTGTTTAAAATCCACTGATGGTGTTCTTGGGGTTGGGACATTGGGTTGGCACCAGGCCAAAAGGTTCAGTTATAGTCTCATCTGACCAGAGGACCTTCTTCTATATGTTTGGGAAGTCTCCCACATATCTTTAACTCTAAACATGCTTCCTTTTGTTCTGTAAGCAGTGTTTTTTCTGGCCAATCTTCCATAAAGCCCAGCTCTGTGAAGTGCACAGCTTATAGTGGTCCCATGGACAGATACCCCACTCTCTGCAGTGGAGAATTCCAGCTCCTTCAGGGTTACCTTTGGTCTCTTTGTTTCATCTCTGATTAATGCCCTCCTCACTCAGTCTGTGAGTTGTGGTGTATGACCCTCTCTAGGCAGGTTTGCTGTGATGCCATATTCTTTCCATTTTGTCATGATGGATCTAATGGGGCTCTGTGGGCTTTTCAAAGTTCCAGTTGTTTTTTAAATACCAAACCTGATTTGTACTTCTCCACAACCTTGTCCCTGACCTATTTGGAGAGCTCCTTGGTCTTGCTTGATCTGCGGTGCCTCTTGATTAGTGATGCTTTCAGAACTAATGTGTATATATATATATATATATATATATATATATATATATATATATATATTTATATCAAATGCCTCCT